>RYFJ01002919.1:0-147894 GCA_003991445.1 Oryza meyeriana var. granulata
CGAGCACGTTGGGTGCGTCAAGGATAGGACGGGGAGGACGACTAACCCGTTTCGGTTTCGTCGCATGGGTGTGCGTCGTTCCCCTGATGGTGCGCGGGCCGAGCGTCTTTGGGCCGCGCGTGCGCGGGGCAGGCCACGGGCTAGCTCGGCTGCGGAGGTGTGCGGGGGAGGGACTAAGGCCGAGTGGGCCGAGGGAAGAGAGAGGAAATGAGACGGCCCGTGGTGAACAGAGATTCTTGATCTTTTTCTACAATTTTACTGGGAAGATAATTTAGAGATTTCAAAAGGAATTTAATTCCAAAATTTCATATCTGGACCCACAAAATTCTGGAGACTTTCTAAAGAGGGCTTTTACTACCAAGGTTGGGATATTTTGTCTGGATATAGAGAGAGAGATATATATATATATATATATATATGGAAGAAATGGATAGGGATTTTTGGAGAATTGAAAGGGTATTAATTTTTTGGAATTTGGTTTTTGATTTCTCGGGAATTAAATCAAGGGAATTTTTGCAGAGGGACTCTGATATATATATATATATATATATATATAGGTTTATAGAGAGTTTTTGAAAGGATGATTTGGAGATTTAAACTCGGATTTGATTCTTAAGGATATTTTGGGAATTTTTGTAATGGAATAGAATTGGAGCACCTTGAGGGAATTTTAGAATTTAATTCTTGGGATTTGAGGGTTTTAGAAATATATAAATTTGGCAAATTTTGGGAAGGGAGTCCTTTATAGAACTTGAATTTTGGAAGGGCAAAATAAGGAGTTTTTACTAAAAGGTCTCAAAGGCGACTTTCGAAGGGTTTTTATTAGAGGGCTTCGAATTGCGAAATTCGAACCCGAGTACCGAGAATTTTTTTGGGAGGTTTTTGATTTTAAATTTTCTGAAAAAATTTGGAGAGAGAAACAGTCGAATTATAAAATTCGAGTCTCGGATTTTAGGAGAGAGTTTGGGACCGAAGTTTTAGGGTTTTCAAGGAGGTTTAGACTGAGATCTATGGCACCAATCCTTAGGCACACACAAAAATCTAAATTTTTTTTGAAATTAGGGTTTTTACTAAAATAGTTTTTAACAGCCCAAAAACCGGGGCGTTACAACTTTGTACTCAAATAAAAAATTGCTTACTAGAAAACTTTCTACTTAAATTGAAAAGGTTTCTATGTACAAAGTTTATACATAGAAAGATTATATGCATAAAGTTTATATTGGAAAATTTGTGTGCATAAAGTTTTTTTTCCGAGAGAAAGCTTTTTATCCGAATCAAAATCGGGCGTTCGCGCACGCATGTTCACTAAATAGGAATTTTGAAACTTTCACAACATAAATTTTCCGTTTAAAGAAACATAATATTTTAACGAAATAACTTATGTTGAATCTAGAATTGAAGCTAAAAATTAAATGAACCAAAATACTCAGCTAGCATAATTACAACCTTGTGGGTGTGGGCTAGTGCATGCACATACGTAGGCATGTGAAAAATGTCCCATGTGGGCCCCGCTGCGATAGCGACCAGCCAGTCCGATCGTGCAGCTGCGCTGCTGGCTTCTCTTTTCCACGTAGCCCCAACCACAAGCGCGTATTCGCGCGCCCTCAACCCGCGTGCATGTTCGCGAATTAGGTTTCCTGTGGGGAGATGAAACTGAACGGGATAGATCCCGTACCGACCGTTTTCGTTTTCTATATTATGATACTGTTTTTGACCGTTTTCTAATTTGGCAAAACATAAAAAATTATCATTTTCAATTGGTTTCACAATCATTTTCAACCATTTTTTGTCCTCATTATTTACTAAAATATAGAAAAATCCCGTATCGATCGTTTTCGTTTTCTATATTGTAATACCGTTTTCAACCGTTTTCGACCGTTTTCATCCTACCTGTGGGCATCATGGGCTTTAAAAAGCTACACACAAATGCTTCAAAGTTTTAAGATTATATGACTGCACGTCAGACTTCCTTCGCACTAAGTGAGTGCAAATTGTGTATACATGTAGGATAACTTAGGGATATTCTTTTCTAATTATTGCTTATGGCTTATGTCTCAATTTTCATTAGTACGTTTTCCAAAACGTAAAACGGTGTGTTTTTTATAAAAAAAATTTCTATATGTAAGTATCTCTAAAAAATTAAATAGATTTATTTTTCAAGTTTTTAATAGTTAATACTTAATTAATCACACGCTAATAATATTTCTTATTTTACGTGTGGCTTATAATCCAACATAATAAGCCAATTCAAACACCCCCAAGATATACTTTTACGTTCCATTCTCATATAAATATCGTTCGATGAAACATTCTTATGTATAATTACATTATAACGGATGCTGCAAGCTGTGTGTAGAATAGCTATGACGCGCGTCTCACATGAGTGTGTTTTCCGTTTACCCTATCTCTCCCGTACCTTTTCCTATTCCCACACCTCCCGCCTTCTCTTAGTAAGTAAATTACTCCTCCTCTACCTCCCTCCCAACTCTAATCTCTCCTCTGCTCCGTCCTCACTCTTGGCTCGATCCATCCGTCTCCTCTGCTGCCGCTACCACCCCACCACGGAGCCACCTAGCCTCACCAGTGCCGACAAGGCCCACTAGACCTCCCTCTCTCCCCTCCTCGCCTTCTCTCCTCCAAAGCCGCACGGTGACGAGGTGCCCCTAACCCGTCGTCTTCTCCATCTCGACAATTCCCTGCCGTCGGAGACGCCATCGCCGTCTCTACCTTCTAACTTGTCGAGATCCCACGCCTCTGCCACCAACACCGGCCCCCACCTATTGCCGACACCGCGGCTTCAGCAGCACCGCCGCCGCCTTGCTGCCCGCCTGTTCCACTGCCCGCCACCTGACCGCCGCCTCCCACAGCCATCTATCAAGTCCAGTGAACTTTCCTCCCTCCCATCCCAACCCAAATTCAAATCCAAAACCCTAACTGGTAGGGCCGCCGCCGATAGCCGAGCTGGAAAAGAAGAGCCTACGCACCAATCACAACGCCAATCCAGTGATCCAAAATATATAAGATTTCTCCCTCCTTTTCTATCAAATGTTATTTAGCAGTTTGGTTAAAAATATCAGCAAGCCAACCTGTAAGTGCTAACTTTTCGCCTTCTACTTGTCCTTCTCCCTAGGCCCCAGCCAAGTTTTCCAAAACTGGCGGTAATCGCATGGTTCCTGTCAGGATACGATAACACTAATACTATCATATTCCTACTAAATCTAAATAAATTTTAAAAATAATTTAAATTTTTGATAAATTTTATACGATTTACTGCACTGCATGTGAAAGGAGCCCCAGCCAGCGGCTGTTGGCTTGTATGACAGTCGCTGCCACTCTACTGGCACCAGCACGTGGGCTCTGAGGAGCGCTCCTCCGTGCTGCCACACACGCCAAGACGAACACCAGTCCACCATCATATCTGACGGTCACTACTCGGATTTGCACCAGCGGGCGGAGGCCGCCGCACAGGCTGCCGGCTAGTCTTGTGCACTGGCTGCTTTCGCAAGAAGATGGAAGAGGATTCTATAAAAAAACAATTATTAAGGGGTTAATTTGTACTTATCCCCAATCTAGTTGTAAAGCATATCATTCTTACCCAAAGTGCCTGTCTTCATCCAACAGGATATGTGATAGGATTCTCCGTTGAAAAAAAAGAAGAAATTGTGCAGACACATCATATCTTATTTGTTGCGTTCTAAAGTAAGGTTTCATTGGGCTACTTCCTCGTCCTCTATAAACACGCTTCTTAAATTACTAAACGGTATATTTTTAAAAAAAATTTATCTAAAAATTTCTTAAAAAATTATATTAATCTATTTTTCAAATTTAAAATAATTAATATTTAATTAATCATACGCTAATAGCATCTCTTGTTTTGTATGCCACCAAAAATATCAGCCATTCCTATGTTCCGAACACAGCCTGAATCAATTACAATCGCAATGTTTGGAGAAAGTGATTCATCGCTGTTCAATTATTGCTTGGGATGTTCCCTCCAAAGAATAAATTAGAGCATCTCTAAGAGAAGTCCAAAAATTAGCACGAAAAACTTTGGATTAGAACCATCCAAAAAATTAGCCAAAAACCTTTTCCATGCCCAAAACAAGTCCAAAAAATATATTCCAATATTTTAGTAGTTGGCCATATAGGCAGAATCAATCTCTTTCGAGAACTCTTTTACTGTGTTTGTATTCTAAAAATAGTAAAAGCTCCATAATGAAAGATACCATGTAAAAGATATTTAAGTATTGATGTAGACAATTAAGTAGAAAGGGTAAAAAGATAATTTTACTAGGAAATGAAAAATAGTATAATTGTCTTTAATATTAGTTATAGGTATATAAGTACCACATTGGTATTTTATCTTCATCTGCGGTACGCGGTAAGTCTCCATTATGTAAATAAAGAGAAAGATCCACATGTCTCATTTAGGCCATTGTCCGTAACAATGTGATGGATTCATTAACTACGTAAATAAATACTTAACTACGTAAATAGGCAAAATAGATATTACCCTATATGCTTGTGCCTTGGTATCAACTGGTTATTGGTTCCATGTTCAAACACTTGAGTTGACCATGCCAGGGTTTCTCCCTCAACCATGCATCCTTCCAGATGCAATTGTTTAAACCCTATAGGAACAACAGAGAAGAAGTCAGTCCTAATTCAGGCCCTCATCCGCAGCATTCTAAGGGATTCATGAGCCTCGTAAATAAGCAATCAACTAAGTAAATAGATCTGATCATTGCGCTTGAGCCTAGCGTCAACTAGATCTTGGCTCCAATTCAAACACTTGACCTTGGTAGCGCTTCTCCCTATGTCTCCTCCTGTTGTACCAGTTCAAACCCTAGAAAAAGATCAAATGAGGAGAAAAAAGCATATCATTATTTTTTTCCCATGCCGATGACTGGATCACCAAAATAGATGTAGAGGTACCGATTCAAGGAAGGTATTCATATAAAACAAAATCACCACTAATTTACTAGTTAATTACTCCACTGCCATTGGTTACGATAATTTTATTACGTAGCTTGCCCTCTCTTGATCAACGGTCCGTGTTGCTTTATCACTCAATAACTCTACGTAACTCACAAACACCGTAAAAGTTCTCATCTCTTTTCCCTCGTGCACACGCGTTCCATCGCAATGGCCTCGTACGCATGCGCCATCGCTACTAGGGGTGGGCAGAATTAGACTAAACCAAAAAGACCGAGACCGAGATCGAGAAATTCGGTTTAGTAATTCAGTCTCAACCGCTAGATAACCGAATTTTTATTCAGTCAATTCGGTCACCACTCTCGGCTAACTGAATAGACCGAATAAGCAAAGGTCAAACTAATATAGCTCCTAGCCCATCAGGCCCAACTAGAGAAAACCGTACTTTCCCTCACCCCAAAGGAGGTCCCCACGTCCCATACTACCACAACAGACGAGTTGCGCCGCTCCTCCTCATGCAGGCACCGTTCCTCTTCCTCGGGCCGTCAAACACCACCACAACGAAGAACTCGCACCACTGCTCCTCCTTGCGCGGACGTTGCGGGTGTTGCTACTCCCCCTCACGCCAGTCCTCCTCCTCCCGTCGCGCCAAGCTGAGCTCAACAACTGCCGCCACCTCCTCGCGCCGGCGCTTTGTCCCCTTATCCTCCAACGGGCAACAACAACAAGCGATGGCGACCAAGGCTGAGGAATATATTCCATCGTTGTGATTTATGTCTTTTTTATTATGTAATTTTTTGGATCCGATAATTTCTTTGGTGATTTGGGTGATTTGTTTGAATCTCTTGAAATTTCGGTCATGACCAAGACCGAGACCAAATTGCTTGGTCTTCATTAGAGTCTAATGTAATTTGGCCTCTAGTTTTAGATATCCAAAATTCCTCAAAAGACCGAAGACCGAGACCGAAGTCTTCTGTCTAACTGAATGCCCACCCCTATAGATGGCTAAACGGGCGTGCCAGGCCGGCTCGGCCCATGACACGGCTTGGCATGACTCGATTAGGCACGGCTTGTCTAATGGACCGTATCGTACCAGCCCACGTGCCAAAGTTGAAGCCCAAGCACACCTCACTAAGTTGCCGGACTGGTAGGACACGCTAGAGGCTCATGGGCTGGTGCCGGCCTGCTAGCACAAATTATCCAAAAAAATTCGAAATACACGGCCCAAAAGAAGAAAAATGCGACACATCTGGAAAAAATAGAAAAAAAAAGAAGAAAATGAGGAAAAATAAGAGAAAATAAGAAAAAAAAATAAAAAATTATGTGAAAAATAGATGGACCGATCAGACTGTGCCATGCTGATCATATTGTGCCCTCCGTCTAGATACGGTACGGCCCACTGACATTCGTGCATTGGCCAACCCACTGAGGCCCCCACCGTCCTACCCCTAGTCGCCGCAACAGTACGTCGCCGTCTTCTCTGATTCTTTTCGCCGCTACAGTGTTGTCTTTTGGAGCTGTAAGGGAGATGCATGCTCATATTGCCACTGCTTCACACTCACTCCGCTGTTCCACTCACCGATTTGTTGTCAATCCGCGCGCGAGAGAGGGAGATGGCGGGTGTAGGGGAGAAGATGATTGTTGGCGCCTTGACGGGGGTGATGGGCCCCGTCCTCGGCAAGCTCTCCAGCCTCATGGAGCAGGAGTATTTCAAGCTCAAAGGTGTGAGAGGAAGAATGGTGCAGCTCAGCCAGGAGCTCATCGCCATCAACGTCGCGCTGGACAAGCACGCCGCCATGGATAGCCCGGACGTGCATGTCAAGGCCTGGGTGAAGGAGATCCGGGAGCTCGCCTACGACATCGAGGACTGCATAGATCTGTTCGTCAACCACGAGCCAGCCGGTGCCAGCGGGCAGGCCATCGGCGTCAAACGGCTCCTCCGCGACAGCATCGGTAAGCTTCGGGGCCTTCACCATCGCCACAAGTTCGCTGACCAGATCCAGGATCTCAAGGACGTCGCCGCCGACATCTACGAGAGGAAGGTGAAATACAAGCTCGATGACTGCAGCTCTGCAACGACGCATGAAGAGATTGACCCTCGCTTGCCATGGATCTTTGAGGAGGCAGAAGAACTTGTGGGGATGGAGAGACGAACGGAAAAGTTCATCAACCAGTTTGTTGATTACAGCACAACAGCAAGGCAGCGCAGTGTTGTTTCGATTTTTGGCCCGGGAGGCTTAGGCAAGACCACTCTTGCTTATCAGGTGTACCTGAAAATTCAGGGTCAATTCAAACGTTCAGCTTTTGTGGCCGTCTCACGAATGCCTGACATGAATAGAATTCTGAGAGATCTCTTCTCTCAGGTTAGGATCTGGGACTGGAACAGTTCAGACAATGATGAATTAATAAGATCCATTGGTGAACGGCAGATCACTGACAAGCTAAGAAAATGTCTTTTGGACAAAAGGTAACATTTTCTCTAATTTCTGCTCTATGTTAACGTAACAATCATATTTCTCCAATAATTGCAGTACAAGCCCTTGGCCTGTACTTTCTAAATAATTATATATATATGTATATGGATTTTCCTATTATAATTTGTGTTAGGATTATGCTATTATCTTACATGCATGCTGGTGATTATGCTACAATAGTTCCAAGCATAATATTAGAAGTAGATACTATTGTATGTTTCCTATTATTATTCATCAATAGATTTATCATTCAATGTTAAGTGGATCTACATATATAAAAACAAACGACGAAGCCCATCGAATAAATCAACTGAAACAAATAGTGATTGTTAAAGTTATAGAATGTCGAGGAGTATTTTGGTCATTTCCCATTTCTTGTACAAGATATCTTTCGGGGCTAAGTCAAAGTAACAAATTCAAACCCCAAAATTCTCTCTTCTTCTCTCAAAGTCACATGGTACCAAAGCTTTTCCTCTAGCTCAAGCCACCGATCCTACCGTCATCGGCGCGCCGGTGGCAAGGCCCCGCCAGTGCGGTAACGCCATCCATCCCTCGTCAAGCGGAAGCAGCAGCAAAAGTCCAGTTCGTCTACAATAAGCAAAAGCAAGCAGTCAGATCCAGCAGCAAGCAGCAATCACCTCCAAATCCAAGCAGCAAGCATCAATAAGCAGCAAGCAGCAGTGACGGACACAGATTGAAAATATAGACAGGACGGAGATGATCCATAAAGAAAACTAAATACAACATATCATATTTATATTGTAATCACATAAAAATAAAGAATAATCAATAAGTTAAGTTAGAAAACAACATCTAAGATGATATATTTTATTTTAAAAATAAAACAATAATCTTTGCACCATATAATTAAAATAAATTAGTGATAGCTAGGTGGCATGAGCTGTAGCTGGACCGGACTCCCCACCCTGCCCAATAGGCGCGTCCGGCCCTGGCTAGCAGTAACAAATTAACCACATGTCGTCCTGCAGCTCCTCTCATCGTCGAGCATCAATAGCAGCAGCAGCCCAGCCCTCGTCATCAATGCCACCGGCTCCCGTCTCAGCCGGATCCACCATCATCCCAGCTGGATTCGTCATCAACTACTAGCAGCAGGAAGCAAAGAACTTCTCAGCAGCAGCAGGCCATAGTCGTCCAATTCGTCTTCAAGCAGCAGCATCAATCTTCTATTCTTTACTCTTCAAGGAGCAGCAACAAACTGCAGCTTGTACTCAGATCTGTAGCGACATAAAGTTCTAGCAGCAGCAGATCAAATCTGTTCGTTGTCCTCGATCTCGTACTGTCCTCAAATAGCAGCAGCAGCAAAGCCGTCATTCAGTTGGTCTTCAAAGCTTAGATCTACCCTGCCCTCTTGCCTTTGTTCTTGTGAGCCTTATGCGCTGTTACCTTTGTTGTGCTTATTCACTAATCACTGCTACTGTCAACCTTCTGCTAGTATTCCATCGTCTTTTGCTAGTATATCGTTGTGCTCCTGCTTGGGCCAGGCAACAGAAAACCAAGTCACACAGCGCCATGTCCATGTCCATGCATGCCTAGATGTGTCTTTTGCTACTTCAAGTCATTTGCAATCCATCAAGTCCAATCTAACACCCCATTCAGATATACTTATGCTTTGGACTTATTCTCTCGGTTTTCGTTAGCACGTTTCCCAAAACATAAAACGGTGTGTTTTTTGCAAAAATTTTCTATATGAAAGTATCTTTAAAAAATCAAATAAATCTTTTTTAAAAGTTTTTAATAGTTAATACTTAATTAATCACAAGCTAATAACATTTCTCGTTTTGCAGCAGCCAGCATAATAAGGGGGTGTTTGAATTGGCTTATAAACCTTATACAAAAAAGAGAAATATCATTAGCACATGATTAATTAAGCATTAACTATTAAAAACTTAAAAATGGATCTATTTGTTTTTTAGAGATACTTCCATATAGAAAATTTTTATAAAAAACACAGTGTTTTATGTTTTGGAAAGTGTGTTAACAAAAACCGAGACATAACCCATAAGCAATAAGGCTATTCTCAGTGGTGTGTTTCACTTCACTATTTCCAATACCACCACATATGATGAAACTATGAATGAAACAACCTCTCTCAATAGAGAGTTTCATTTCACCGTTTCCAAAGATACCCATAGCGTTTAATTACTGCATGAAACTCTCATGAAACATCCATTGAGAATACTCCTTGAGTTTCATCCCAACGATGATGAAACAAAAGTTGCCTCAGTGGGGGTTTCACACAGTTTCCAAGATCTTGGAAATGGGTTGGACTAGTTTCATCCCCATGAAACTTTGTTAATCTCTTTCATCATAAATACCCTGCCATGTCACTAGAATTGCTGATGTGGCACGTTATTTATTGCCATGAAACTCCTTATGAAACCCCCACTGAGAATAGCCTAAGTAGAAAAAAACACCCCCTAAGTCTGTTGCATTCCTTTTATTTGTTGAAGTCATGCAAGTCTATCACTTTCCCAGCTCCTCGTTAGAGCTGGCCTTCATCATCATCGTAGCATCATCACCAACTCTTTGTCGGAGTTAGTCTATCACGTCACTAGCTTCCCGTCAAAGCTGGCATCATCATCAATTAGTGAAGGGCAGAATAACAGTTTGTGAAGGTCCTTCACCATTATCATCAATATTTCTGATTAAGTGAAGAGCCGAATAATAGTTTTTGTAAGCTTCAAGGTATTGAGTGCCAAAGAACAGTTTGTAAAGGCTCCGGCTTCATCAAGGGGATGGATCTCGTTGTCTTCATCATCCAAGAGCTGCACACTTCGACGGCATCATCAAACATAGACTTTGTTTTAGCATTAGTTATATACCTTCCAAATACAGTGTAATAGAATGTCTAGGGGTATTTTGGTCATTTCCAATGTCTTGTACGAGATATATTTGCCCTTTTGGGCTAAGTCAAAGTAACAATTCAATCCCCAAAATTCCTCCCTCCTTCTGTCAAAGTCACGGTGATAACAACCCAAAAGTTTCTTAGGCATTGAATTCTTGTATATATCCAGAAGGGAAAATATTGTGATATATGGATAAATCCTTGTATTCTTTTCAAAGTTAAACTTACAAATGCGTTTGATGTATTTATGTGTTCCGCTATGTGCCTTCACTCATGGTGTGAAGTGTGAACTGTGAGTAACATCAACTTACAAACATTTGTAGCCTGCCCATATTTATGTAAATATATACTTTTGTTAATGAAGTATTCTTTGGCGTTGTTTGTAGATCTGTGCTGCTTCCAAAACGTGCATAGGTACCTTGTTGTGATTGATGACATTTGGAGTGATTCGGCTTGGAAAATCATCCGGTGTGCTCTTCCCACTAATAGTCAGGCAAGTATGATAATTACGACAACACGCAAGAACAGTGTAGCTAAGTTTTGTTGCACTTCACATCAAGACTTTGTTTATAAAATGAAACCTCTTAGCAGAAGAAAGGCCGAAATTTTGTTTGTGAAAAGGATATTTGATGTCAACAGTACATGCCCAAGTCAGTTGAAGGTGATCATGAATGAGATACTGCATAAATGTGATGGTTTGCCATTGGCCATTGTCACGTTAGCAAGCATGTTGGCTAATAAATCAAGAAGAAAGGAAGAATGGGAAAGGGTGTCAAAGTCTATAGGTTCTATATACGAGAAAGATAGTGAGTGGGATCCAATAGAAAAGATATTATCTCCGAGTTACAATGACTTGCCTCTTAATTTACGCCCTTGCTTATTGTACCTTACTACATTTCCAGAAGATTACAAGATTGATAGAGAACGCTTGATATGGAGTTGGATCTCTGAAGGATTCATATCCAGAAAACAACAGTATTCTTTGGTTGAAGTAGGTGAGAGTTACTTCAGTGATCTCATAAATAGGAGTTTGATCATACCATTAGGCATGAAATCTGATGGTGAAGCCAGAGCATGTCGAGTCCATGATATAGTACTTGACTTCATTATCGGCCGATCAATTGAAGAAAATTTTGCAGCTGTACTGTCAGGAGAAGTCATCTGAACATGGCAAGATTCGCAGGCTCCTTTTCCAAAATAACGACGAACCTGCTGGAGCAATTTCACTGGGAACCATGAACCTGTCTCATCTCCGATCACTTAATTCTTTTGGTGTTTCTAGGTTGATGCCCCCTCTTCGGGAACTGCAAATTCTTCGAGTGTTAGACCTAGAGGACTACCCTGAGGAGGATGGTCAAGAATTATATAATTATCTGAAGAACATTGGATGTATGTTAAATTTGCGATATTTGGGGCTCCGTGATACATACATAGAGAAGCTTCCAGTCCAGATAGGAAAGTTGAAATTTTTGCAGTCGCTCGATCTGAGAGGAACTGATATAGAAGAGTTGCCAGAAGCCCTTGTTCAGCTCAAACGGTTGATACGTTTTGTAGGGGATACACTAAGATTGCCAGGTGGGTTTGGTAACATGGAAGCTCTGCAAGAGCTGTGGAACATTGATGTCAGCAGCAGCAGCTCAATAAATCTTGAGGAAGATCTACAAAATTTGAAACAGCTAAGGGTGCTTGGAGTATATTTTGCCTCTTTACAAAGTGGTGGTTCAATAACTAGAATGAGATCCTTGGTGTCATCCCTCTGTATTCTCGGGGAACATAGCCTTCGATCTCTACAATTTACCAATGACGACACAAATGTTGAGATTGATTGCTTTGTCGATTCATGGTGTGCTCTTCTACGTCTCCTCGACAAAATTGTGTTGAAAGGCCACAATGACTGGTTTCCCAGGTTTCCAAAGTGGAATAATCCCTCATTCTCTGAGCTTACCTACTTAAAATGCAATGTTGAGCGAATGGAAAAGGAAGATGCACGTATGCTTGGACTACAATTGCCTGCTCTTCTTGTCCTAGAGCTAATTGTACAAGAAACTCCCAAAGATGGACTCAGGGTGGGTCAAGGTGGGTTCTCGACTTCTTTAATATACATGGACCTAGTTTGATGTTTGAAGAACATGCAATGCCAAAGCTCGAAAAACTTTTCCTCGGATTAGGCGCATATGAAGCATATTATGCATATGGAGTTTTTGGACTTGGAATCCGGCACCTCTCCTCTCTCACTGTGCACTCTTGTGTTGGAATAAAATGCAAATGTGAATGTGTTCCAGAGATGAGGGCTGCTGCAATTTCTATTGTCAACAACGAAGTCAAGTTGCTTCCTCACCACCCCAAGGTTGAAATCAAAATAGCGCATGGATATGGGGACCCTGTTGTAAGTATATTGCCCACATTTATTTAACAACTTAATTCTCTGGCAAACTAGTTGTGCATAAATTTCAGTATATTTCCTTTTTTTTTATGAAGGAAGAGTCTGAACTAGAGACTGATTTTTCGATCATATCTGAAACCATCAAGGCTGTGCTCAGGTACTTTATCAATTTGTCCCTCCAAACGTCATTTACTATGTGATTGTAATGTCTCTGCTCTAGTTCCTCATATTCTGATTGATTTAACACTCTAAATCCTCATATTTTAAATGATTTATGATTCGAATATAGGATTCATGTTTTCGCCAACCTGTATGTTCATCTAACAGATGAATATTTACCTCATGTCCAGCTCTCCTCTTCAAGATTATAAAGGAGACAATGGGAGCCCTTCCACAAGCAATGAAGCAAGTAGCATGGATTGAGAAGAAACACTCTATCTCTGCACGCTTGCTGTGGGTGTACATCATGAATCATGACAGCGCTGCGTGTGTCCATGCACCCAAGTCCGAATCTGCCGTCCAAATTCTTGTCATCCTCAAAATGTTTTCTTCCCACCAGAACAAAACTGCAATGCAAACTACACAAAAATTAACAAGGCGATACTCCCTTGTAGATTGTATCCATATTTCAGTAGTATCAGTGTTTTCATCTATATATGTTTGTTAGTGTAAACAGTAGGTAAGGCTCGTACTGTGTGTATTTATGCATATAAATAAATAAACAAAAGGTGCAAATGCTACAGACGATTCGTTGTTCTTGGCTTTGGACCTTTGGTGCAGACCAATCTCTTGTCTGTGGCTTTTGGCTTATCTTTTGAAATCTCCTCGAACAGATCTCACACAGCAGAGGCTCCCAACTATTTGAGAGTTAACGGGGGACTGACAGTTGGTACTTCAATATTAAAGTCATGGTAAAGATCTCATCACAAGAAAACCGGCATTTGCAGTATGGCCATCTTTGTGGCCAGCAGACGAGGATCTTCCCAGGTGAATAATTTGATTGTCAGACTCGATTGCTAATTTTCAAACCATTCACTCCAAAAAAGAAAAAAAAAGTAACACTTATATGCATTTCATCAAATTTGAGTTGTTCAAATAGAAAATGCACCATATTGTATGATAATGTCCTGAACGCATGAAGATGATAACACAAGTTACATCTGACAGCAAGCACAGCTCTGCTAGCAATGGACATTACACAATTGAACAAATGCTGTAGCCCATGCTCACAGATTATACTGGAAACTTGGGGTGCTTCACAAAGTCTTCGATGACACCCATGGACTACATCACCCTCAAAGAGCAGTAACACAGTTTTTGGCACCTCAAAATGGACAGGTCAGACTCATCAGATCCTCCCTGACATTAAGCCATTATTTTGCACTGCCTCATATATTGCTCAATTCACTCTTGCTTGTATGTCAAACAGCCAAACCGTAATCGCTAATCACTCACTGTGTGACTGTTGGATCTCATGTTTCTGAAGTCACATATGCTATCAGTCACTGAGTCACAGAGAAACCCTGCTTAAATTTTACAAACTTGCTTCTTGCTTAGACTGTACAGAAGTCGAGTTCTTTTTCCTGACAAAGGTTATCAGTTAGTAACAGCAGTTGAAGACAAAATACCGTAATCATATGATAAGATGCATAACTGGAAACTCCAGCGAAGCTCATCTGCAATATGTTGTGAAGAAGCACCACTTGTAAAGCCTAATTGAAACATCAGTTGCTCCAAACGCTTGAAATTTGTGAGGTAAAGATATCCAATCTAATATTAGAAACATCACCAACAATGTGACGATTAGTACTCTAGAAAAAGGCAATGCAAGGATTAGCTATTACTATTGAGGAGTACAGGACATACTGCAGCCTGTAGCATAGAAATGAAAAGGGTTCCAAAATAGCAATTAATAATTGGTTCAGAGTCTACACACCAGTGTCTCAAGTGAAGATGCTCTATTGTATACTGCAATCCCTGCACGTTTTCTGGTACGAGTTTTGCTGCTAACAATATTCCTTCCCCAACGAAGTATGTCCCTACAGAACACGATTATGTAAGAAATCACAGCACTAGGACATGTGGCAGACTGATGAGGGAGTATCAAACAATATAATATTGCTTGCCAATCAATACAATTTTCAGAACAAAGGAAACACATGGGCCACCATGTAACGGCAACTCCAAGTCTTAGGCAGAGGAATTTACAAGTCCTTAGTACTAAAGTGCAAATAGCCCATGGAAGTTCTATATATGGAGCATAATAGTCCTGATAAGAATTGTAACATGCATATAGATAGCAAATCCAGTAAAACTGCAGAAGGCTAGATTCTAGAAATTATTGGTTTACCTTTCTTCTTGGGTTAGAAAATCTTCTCCGAGAAGTTTGTTCAGCAGTAGATCCTGAAGGAAAGAAAGTGACAACTAATGTGAAAATATGCACGAATGCTACTTAACATTATGGTGCGTAGCAAGCAGAACAGAGAAACGAAAAAACAAAAGAATTGCGCTTCAGAAATTAAAACTGCAGCCATTAAAGTAACAGTACTGAAGTATATAACAGGAGGGAAATAGGGAAGGCTGCCTGTTAACATGCAAAGGTTGCATGTGGCAAAGCCATAGTACTGATGCTTAAGCATAGATAACACGCTTAGCATGCGAGAGGTACAGGGATCAACACCCTGCATCTCCATTAACTTTTAAATTTCTTCTTTTCTCACCTTTTATCTTAATAAGATTTGGTTGGTCCCTCTTCGGCCAACCCGGCTTTTAGCATAGATAATAAGATAAGTTCAACATTCCAATCATAATAACTAGCATGTCTAACATTTGACCTATTAAGCCATTTTATTAGAAGACGAAGAGCTAAATCCACACCTGTGATTCACATTTCACGACATCCATCACACGCTTGTTGTAATCATTGATGCTCAGAGGTGGAAAGAAGAAATGCCTCCGAGCATAAAGCTGCATAGTTGAGGAGAAGCATCAGAATAGCAGGTCTGAAAGTTGACAGTTAGTATACGGCTATACGCTATCTCTGTGTCACCATATGTCTTACTAATCTGATACAGATAAAAGTGAAAAATAGGCTGATCTATATGCAATATAAGTTACATAATAATAGTTTTCAATGCGTAAAAGACCACAATTGAGACTGATTCTCACTTCATATATGCAGTCTCCCAAGTACGCCAAGGACGCAGCATTGTAGAGCGAACGGGGCTTCTTCACCTCTGGTGGAGAGGGCAACCACCACCTTTCAAAGCCCATAATCGTGGTCTTCTTTGGTACTGCAGACCAATCAACAATCCATCGATCAAATTCAGGCATTTTCAGAGTAACCATTTCAACTCTTCGCTACTAGCAAAAACTGATAACACAGATGACACAACCATTCTGTTGCTCTTGCAAATCGACGACAATAACTCAACATAATCACCTACTAGGCTGTACTCAGACACGCTCAGTAGCTGTCATTACTACAGTGGTTCACTACCACCCTGGTAAGCACACACCAATCCTCAGAAGCTTCCAGACTCCAGTGAAGCATAACATTCGGGTACTTGTTTCGGGAAAGCGGAGAGGAGGAAAGGGATTGATTACCTTGGCCCCCACTGCTGCGGCGGGCGAAGAGGTCGGCATGGGTGGGGGCCGGGGTAGTCGGCCCCGGCGCCGGCGGCGGGGGAGGCTTGGCCTTGGCCTTGGACGGCTTGGGCGCGGCGACGGTGGCCGCACCCGGGTTCATGTCCCAGGCGGCGCGCACGCGGAAGCGGAGGCGGGGGTGGCGCGCCGCCACCATGGTCGCCGCAGCGGCGGCGGCGGCGGGGACGGTGGCCATGAGCAGCTCGCGCGCGCGGATGCACTGGTGACCGGATAAGAGAACCGCGTGCCGGCGATAATTTTTACCTCTTTTTTCTTTGTCTATTGTCTCACTGAAGGGTGGGCCCTCGGTTTATTCGGTTTTTAAAATGGAGACCGAAAAATAAAGTTTGAGGACAATAAAAACCGAACCGAAGGAGAACGCTGCTGAGCTCACAGGGTTTTACAAACTCGATGGAGTACTGTGCAATAGGAAGGAGGCCTAGTGAGATCACGATTTTCGCGAACTTGGATTGAATTTTGACAATTTTCAAGCAAATTTAGAAAACCAAAAATTCGATATAAACGCTCAGAATTTCCTATGAGCTGATCGATTCTTGGTTGAGATGACTTGAAATTCGATTGAACTCACCGAAATTTCGATCAAACGGCTCCTTGAGAAACAAGGGGGCTGATTGCTCAATTTTTGTTTGATTGGATCGAAACTCACGAGATTCGTAAATGTTTTCCTAGAAATAGAAAAAAATATAGAATAAATGTTAGAGAAAAGAATGAGAAATAAGGAAATTTCATGAAAAATGCAGAAAAGTGCAAAAATGTAGCATAAAAGAAAAAAAAGGGAAAATGGATGAAAATTATGGGAATCTGAAGAAAAGTGTAAAAAAAGAAAAAAATCAACATTAAAAAGTATAAATTCATCTAAAGAGATTGATGCGCCTTGTTGGCAATGAACTCATACTTCTAGATGGGTTTGGTCAAATTGGGGTTCTTGATCATGGCTACTGGTGTAGATTATTCAGCAGATTCATGGTATCCTCCTCCAATTCTCCTCCAAAAGTTCGAGTACAGAGATGTTCGCTACTTCTCCAACTTCCCAAAATGAATTAAACGCTCGCTTGTCGATCTCGCCTATTTGGAATTCAGGTTTGAACGCTTGGAAGGGGAAGATCTACGTGTTCAAAGTTTGCCTGTCCTTATTGTCCTATGCCTAACCGTAAAGCGAGTTCCTGAAGATGGACTCATGATCAGAGATGGTGCATTCATATGTATAACACGCCTTGAATTTTACAATACGGATGGTCCTGGCTTGATGTTTGAAGAAGATATGCCAAGGCTTGAGTGGCTTAAACTTGAATTCAATGCGGATAAAGCACAATCAGCATATGGCACTTTTATGCATGGTTGGTATATTCAGCACTTATCCTCTCTCAAACTTATTGATCTGCATTGTTGGGATGATCTCTCTGAAGATGAAAATGATTGTGCAGACGAGACCATCGAGTCTGTTCTAAGTGACCAAGTCAAGATGCTTCCCCATAGAGGATTTTTACGGTACAATCCAATCTTCTGTGGCTCAAACCTCTTCAACCCTGTTCGTAAGAGCTTATCCTGTAGTTTTTTTTTCGTTTCTGTGAGCACGTTTTACGAACTGCTAAACGGTGTGTTTTTTTAAAAAAATTTTATATGAAAGTATCTCTAAAAAATTAAATAGATCTATTTTTTAAGTTTTTAATAGTTAATACTTAGTTAATCATACGCTAATGATATATTTTTATTACGTACGGAGAAAAAAAATAAACCAATACAAGCAGTCTGCACCTCCAAATGCTACCCGCCATGGCCACCTCGCAAGTCGCAACACAAAGACAACACAGACCAGCCAAATCTGTCAATCCGTCGTCCTTTTTAATTTTGTGAAAAATTCCTACCGTGCCCTTATTTATATTGACAGTATATACTGCCAGTACCATAAAAATCTCATCGCCGTAACCTTAAGGTTAGCATCACATTTTTATCATCTCAAAAAAAAAATCGCATTTTTGTAGAGCATGTAGCAGGCAAATAAACTCATGCACAGCTGCTAGGGTGTTTGGAGGGGAACTGAGGGCACATGCAAAGTTGTAGGAAGCTGTTATCTGTGCTGCATTTCGTATCACTGTAATATCTTTCATAATTCTATATCTCTCAAGAACATATCTGATACACACAAGGATTTTATGCATACATCATACACAAACTAATAAATATCATCAAAAATTCTAAAAAATAATTTGTACGTATACTTCCAATAAGATTATACCTATATATAAAGTCTCATCTTTAAATTCATTATATTTTAACTATAACAATGAAACAAAAAATCTGACAATTTTAAGAATATAAATCTATCAGAATTTTGTCTTTTTTTCTCTTTATGTATAATAACTTTATACATATGTACAGTACTATTAGAGGTATATGTATAATTTTTTTATAATTTTTTGTGATATTTATTATTTAACGTGTATAGTGTGTACACGGAAAATTCTATGGGCATGGGATACGTTCATTTTTAAGTTTGCCCTCTTTAAGTAACAAATGTGTTAAATCAAGAGGTTATTTCAAACATTTTTCGGAGAGGTTGTATTAAACCTAAGACTGAAAATCCCTAATTACTCAGAGGATCAAACAGTTCCTCAATCATCAGAATTCCTGCGCCTAAATTAAAATATATCTCTCGAATCAATCAATCCACATCAGGCGTTTTCATCTACCGTCACGAAATCAGCAACTTAATTAACACTACTCCATCACCTCACACTGAACATGGCAAAAGTAATACTAATATAATTATCGGGCACATTTTACTATTTCTTACTCTCAACCACGCAAGCACACCATTAAATTTCAGACAACTCTAAATATTATAGTTTAAATAGCACAAAATCACAGGGATTTTAGCATGTGACATATAATCCTAGATAATATGTTCTTAAGGTTTCACAAGATCACACCATTAATTAATCAAACATAATATGTAGCAAAACAAAAAATATTAAACTTAAATGGTTGTACCTTTTATACAATAGATTTATTAATTTATGAATTTTAGATATAAGTTTATAACTCATATGTATGACAGATTAAAGAAAAACTGATTATCAGTGTAGTTTTGTGAAATCATAATATCCAGGGTTTCGTGAATTTACTCTTTACTACACCACAAGGGACTATACACTGCACTGATGATCATAGAACACGCTAACCCAACCAAACAAGTCGGCGCCCACGCACGCCATGTCGACGCTGACAGCGGTCGAACACCTTGCTGCCCCATGGTCCGGTCACTCGCTGCCGGTGGCGGTGGCGCTCTCGGCGACGAACTCAGCGATGCGTATCATGAGGTCGCGGCCGTCGTTGAACGCGGGGAAGACATAGAAGGCGTGGATGGCGTTGGGGTACTCGAACACCCTCACGTCCTTGCCCTTGCTCTTCAGCATCTCGGCGTACCGCCTCTGCCAGTCTTGCAGCGGGTCGTAGCCGCCGATGGCGAGGAGCACCGGCGGGAACGCCGGGGAGTCGACGCCTGAGGCGGCGGACGGGGCGGCGAAGTTGGCCGCCTCGTGGGTGCGGTCGCAGCCCGGCGGGAGGAACGCGCGCCACATCCAGTCGGTGCGGGAGACGGTGACGATGGGCGCGCCGTCGAGCCGGAGCTCCGAGTCCGTCCTCTCCTCGCCGCCGAAGAAGGGCTGGATGGCGATCAGGCCGGCGACGCGGACGTTCCTGAAGGCGGCCACTTCGGCGGCGTACCGGCGGGCCACATGGTGTGCGATGTTGCCCCCCGCGCTGTCGCCGGCGAGGTAACAGCGGGTGGCGTCGAGCGGCGGGACGTCGCCGCTCGGGTGGTGGTGGTTCTTGGGGTCGTCGAGGTAGCGCAGGGCGGCGAGGCCGTCGTCGTAGGCCGCCGGGCAGCGGTGCTCGGGGGCGCGGCGGTAATCGACGGACAGCACGGCCGCCGACGCGTACCGCGCGATGCGCCGGCACGCCGCGTCGTACGCCGCGGACGCCGCGGAGAGGAACGCGAACCCCCCGCCGTGGAAGAAGACGATGACGGGGAGAAGAGGTCGCTCGACGCCGTCTGCCCTGCCCGCCGCCGCGGGATAGAAGAGACGCGCGCGGAGGCGGGTGGCCGCGTCGAGGAGGAGGTCGCGGGAGGCGACGCCGCGGCACGGGGAGGAGAAGGCCGGGACGCGCGGGTCGAGGACGGAGAGCGCGAGGCGGTTGAGCGTGCCGTCGGCGCGGCGGGTGGCGTCGGTGGCCCAGTCGACGGCCTTGAGAGACAGCCGCATGAGGCGGGACATCGGCGGCTTCGGCTTCCGCCGCGGGGGCGTCGTGTCCGACATGGCCGCCGCCGTCGTCGTGTCGCGCGCGGGTTTGTGGGATCGAGTCCGGGGGGGTGCCCGTATTTATAGAGGATTGGACTTGGGAGGCGGGGATGAGTAGAGTGTGGTGTTGCCGGTTGCGTAGGTGAACACCTTTCAATCGTTTTCGTCTGCCGCATTGGCAATCGGATCTATTGGCCATTGGGATCGGGTTCTATTTCGGGTAGGCACAAAGGTAACCCAACAACAACCGCTGCTGGCTAGCTAAAGCATAACCAATAAAATCCCAAAAATCCCCAAAACTTTTTTTTATCACTAATAAGATATTTAGGTGTGAATAGATTCTTCTTTTCAACAGATAACTAAAAATTGACTACCAATAATAAAAAAAATATAGCTATACAATTTTTAATATAAAAATCGAGGCAAAAAAACTTTCAAATATAACTATAGTATAACTGTAGTGTAATTACATCATAAGTACACTATAATTACATTTTAACTAGTATATAACTTGTATATAATAACTTAAAACAGACACTACCTAAGTGGTGAAGGCTTGTGCTCGTGAAGTGGAAGCTATGGGTTCGATTCCTCCCACTCGTGCGTGCCCAACAAATTTGTTCACCTCCCACTTGCATGAATCCAACGGTCCAAAATTCGATCTCGTCAAAAGACGGATTCGGAGCCATCGTCTCTTCCCACAAGTGGAGAGCTACGTGGAAAGGGATTCTAATTTTTTAGCAGATATATATAAGAACTGTTGGAACTGATTTTTTTTTTACTTGGAAGCCCAAAATTTTAGGATTAGAAACCATATTGGGCTTCTATTGGTGATGCTTCCCCCTTTGCTTCGACTTAGGCACCGTTCAAGAGGGTTGTAGCTGGTAAGCTGATCATGGCACGTGAAATGAGACGAATCATTAGTGCATGACTAATTAACTATTAACTATTACAAACTTAAAAAATAGATTTATTTGATTTTTTAGGAATTTTTTATATAAAAAGTTTCTGCACGAAATGTACCATTTAGCAGTTTGGAAAGCATGTTTATGGAAAACGAGAGAGTAACCCAGCACATAAGCCCTCCCGAATGACCCTTTATACACAGAGTTTTATTGGTTTATGCTTTTAAGCTGACTTTTTGGCTTATATAATTTATAATTATGTGGCTTTTAATCCTTAAATTCAATGGTGGAGTCCTACCTCTACTTCAAATAAGCCAAAAAAGCTATTCCAACCTAGCCTTTATGTACACACAACATTAGTTGTAGCATCTTAAAGATAGCAAAATCAACTATTATCATATGATGGTGCCACTTCGAGATATCACACTTAGGACATTCACAATACTCTGCAGTAGTCTTTTTATGGATGTTGCAACAGTTTCTGTTTATAGGTTGCATATAGTGTTTTTGATGTCGCACATGTTCTTCCTTGATGTTGCAATCCTTTTTCTCTGGGATGTTGCATTCCTTGATGGTGTAATCCGAATTTCTAGATGTTGCACACATCCTTTTGTTGATGTTACAGTCCGTATTCCTGAATGTTGCACTATTGAACACTAAATCTTCTCAATAATACTACAAGTGTTTTAACATCTAAGGTAGTGTCCAAACTAGCCTAATGACGTGGCTTATAAGACGCACGTAAAACGAGAAATGTCATTAGCACATGATTAATTAAATATTAACTATTAAAAACTTGAAAAATGGATCTATTTGATTTTTTTAAGATACTTTTGTATAGAAAATTTTATAAAAAACATGGTTTAGCAGTTTAAGAAGCGTACTTACAGAAAAAAAAAAAGAGAAAAAACAAAAGCCTCAAGTTGTTCCGAACCCTAAACCCTAAACCTTTTCCGGACAGCATGTAAATGTTTCAGTTGGTGGTTTTTTTTTTTTCATATCGTGTAAGTCTCGATATTTCATTTCATGGTCAAATGTTTCACTAGTCCTAAATTTGGAGGTCTCTGCACACATCATTGCCCGATTGGTAGTTAGGTCCTAAATGGTATTGAGCCTGGACAAACTTAATGATGGATAACGTGTTCGCACGAACCCAATAGACAATTTATCATTTACACGAGTAAAGTTGAGAGTAATGACCTATGATTTAGAGAAAAAAAAACAAAAATATGTGTTGTTACTAATTTGTTTGGTTAATTTGACCTTCCTTCAAACTAACATCAATAAGTAATTAAGTACTATCCTTATAGCTACATAAGGCGGAGCCTGAGCACATGGTGGCCGGGCCTTGGCTCCACCACTGGTCAGGTGAGATGCAACTGGAGAAAAAAGATTGGGAAAGGAATTATAAGGCCTTGTACAATTTTTAGAAAGGGAGGGAAATATTCCTATTGCTTTTACGTCGTAAATTCTATGACCAGAGCTGCAAACCTGCAAGTCTGGAATTTTTTTATTATTTAAATCTTTGTATTTTTTATTTTTAAAAATACATGTAGTAGTGTTATTTGGCCACGCCAGGTAAACTGACATGAAAGGAGTCTTACCACATTAGTTAGATTGAACACCGCCATGCCAACTTCCTTTGGGGTGATAACACCGCCACGCCAATTTTCTTTGGGGTGATAATGGTGTACTGTCACGTCAGGTAAGTGGTGTGATCAAAAGTTTTAGATTTGAAAATAAGTTTTGAGATGGTTTAGTTTTAAAATTAAAAAAATAAAAAGGTTTAAAAAATAGAAAAGATCCGCAAGGCTGTGAAAGCAATAGGAATATTTCTTTGCCGTTCCATTGGCTCCTAAAATTATTACGACTTCCCGAAAATTATTGATACTTGGCTAAACTCTATTGAAACTGAATGCTGAAATTTTTTTTTTGAGTTAAACTTATTTAAACTAGAATTTGTAAAAAGACAATTAACTTTTTCAGAAAAATTGCTGTTATCATTTTTTTCTCAGATAAAACACATAGGTTTTTATTTTTGCAAAAAGTCCAACTGATCTCGTCTCTTTGCAAATAGAGGTGTGGTGGTAAAAATCCAAATGATTTGATTAGCCAATATGACCATAGTAATCTTAGTTTGTACTTACCACGTTAGTTGGTGTACCGATTTAAACGTTTTACAATTTGTTACACTAAGTTATACTCATCTGATAAGAGTTGTTACACTAAGTTATAATCATCTGATAAGTTTGTATTCCCTCCGTCTTAAAATATTAGTTAGGTTTAGAATTTAAATTTGTTTTAAAATATAGCTATTTTTCTAACTAACTCCTATCTTAACCAATCATAACTATCTTTTATTTAATTTCTTCGTCTACATTCTCTCTTAACCAATCACAACCTTCTACCTCTTAATTTTATCTATTTTTAATTTCCGTAAAAACTTTTAAAAATATTTATATTTTAAGACGGAAGGAGTATATAATAAATATAATTTACTCTGAACAAAATAGCCGGTACTTGCTCTTTATGGGCCTCCAGACTTCACCCACGTTCGGTGACCGACCTTTTCGGCCGACACATTAAATGACTCGGAAAATTTGTTGACAAGGCATAGCACCTGCTTGGCCCAGCTTCAGCCCACAGCCTCCCACAGGTAAAGCCTACAGACATCAGCCCATCTCATCATCACCAGTTTTCTACAGTTAAGACTGTGCCGGCATGCATAGCCTTGCCAAGTGCCAACCAGCTGACTATGTTGACTTCATTACGAGGATAACGACGCACTTAAATAATCGGCGGCAATTTCTCCATGGACAAAGTAGGAAGTCGTCAAATCCTAAAAACACTAAGGCTGCCTTCGAATATGCTGTTGCTTATGATTTTTTTCTCGTTTTTTGTTAACATGTTTTTGACTGCTAAAATTTTGTGGTTCATGTAAAAATTTCTAATATAGAAGTTTTTAATTAAATAAATTAAAATTTTAAGTTTATAATAGTTAATACTTAATTAATTATATGCTAATAACTCGTCTCGTTTTATATATCAGTCTAAGAGTTTATTTTGATGATAACTACATACTCTAATTGACATGGAATTTCTCTACAGAAGAAAATGAGGAAATCGTGAAACTTAACGTAGGATTTTATTACGAGGATAACCTTTGTACCCTTGCATACATTTATTACAGATCAAGTTTCTCTACCTAATAACAAAAAAACACAACGGTGATTAATGCTAGCAAAAGCCTCTGTCAGTGATCTACAGTGTTCACCCTCACCATTGGCTGTTGTGTCCTCGAACATCCCTGATGATTGGTACTACAAAAAAAAATACCGATAAATAAATGAGGAGTATATATGACAAACAGAAAATAAACGGGAGCACGCAATTATGCTTGTTCATCGTAAAAATAGTCAAATTTCCTTTGAGTTTTAACAGTGATTTTCTAAATCTCGCTAGTCAAATGGCCAAATAGTTAGCTAGCAAAAGAAATCCCTTCAAATCTCCTATGTACTTAAAAAAATAATCAAATCATATGTTTAATATTTCAATGGCTAGCCAAATCAAGAGAGGAAATACACGGGGAAGAGAGAGAAGGGATGGGATGGCTAGCAAAACTTGGCTAGTTGGCTAGTCAGTTGGAGCCCTCGATTTTTGATTTTAGCTAAACTTTGGTGTAGAGAGTAGTTTGGTTAGTTTTTTTAGATAATTATGTATCCTGGTTGATAGCAAATTTCTAAAAAAGAAAAAGATATGTAAATGTAGATGTAGCTTTCATTATAAGTATACCCACGCAAATTGACAAAACAAATTTCCCTACGGTGAAATCGAGGAAGTCAGTAAACTTAGGAGCAAGTTTAGTGCCATAGGCAGCCACTGGCTCAAGAAACTATACAAAGATTGTGGTATATAAATCATATGTAAAATAAGAAATATTATTAGCGTATGATTAATTAAATATTTTTATATAAAATTTTTTATAAAAAACACACCGTTTAGCAGTTCGGTAAATATGCTCATGAAAAAGAAAGAAAAAGCAAAAGCTTGAAGATGTTTTGAACGACATGTATATCAATAATAGACATAGTTATGATATAAGATATACAATAGTTGGGCATTAAATTAGCTATACATAGGTTTCTAGACATTTATTTTCAATATTTTGATCTAACTTCACTAGTTCAATTCCCACCACCCATCTTACCCTCTTCTTTTTCCCCACTCACCTATTGTCTCTCTCTCTCACACACAAAAAATCGTCGTTGGTCACTTGCCATGACTCCACCATCACACTAAGGATGTTTCCAAATTATTTTTTCCACAAAAAAGTGGACCTATTATGAATTTGATTTCTCAGCTTCATTTAGGTAGACATCATTAGGTATGTAAAAACATCTGTGGCTGTAGCAAAACTGAAACCTGGCCATTGCATACGTTTGCCTTCTCCTCAGCCTTTGCCCATACAAAGGATTCTTGCAGCCAATCGCTAGCTGCAAATTTCTTTGTGTGTGCTACAGAAGGTTGACTGGATCGAATCAGCGCCAGGTCTGCTCTCCTCTCTCTGTTCAGCCTCTTATGTCTCCTCGATAGTTTATCACCCACAGCAAGAATTTTAAATTTTAGTACTTAGTATTAGAGTTAAATTTAGGGTTTTTTTTAACATAGTGTATTTTTTAAGCATTGATTTTTGAACTCATATATATATATATAAATTTTAGTTATAAATTATTATTGTTTGTTTCATTTTTTTTCTATGACTTTAGTATAAACAATTAGAGCCTTCTACTCCTCTAGTTGGATTGTACCAACATCAATAGCCCTATCACTGGCTAACTATGTGTTTAGAGCAGCCCCAATCCAGAAACTACCAACTAGTTTTCATATCATGCCATGTCATATAGACATCACTTTAGAAACTAATGTCCTCAATACACTATTTCTATCATAGCTCAAACAATTAATTAGTCACTCAATTCTCTCTCTCTAATCCACCAATCATCTTTCTTCCTCATCTCTTGTGTAGACACCATTCTCTTATAATGCAACATTTGGTAGTGTCTAGTGTGTTGGTTTTTATGTTGAAATTATTTTCTGCATGAGACTTAGCTTCTTTATTTTTTTCATTCTCTCTCTTATTTAATATAACGCCACATCAGCAAACAGTCCTAGATGGCATTATAGTTAATGCTATAGAAACTATCCTAGTTCGAGTATTAGGACCGCCCTTATTATACGTGCACGTTCTAATGTTGACTTCATTATGAGGATATATAATGACATACTTTAAATAATCGGTGGCAAACTCATTAAACAAAGAAAGAAGTCGTCAAAACCTAAACGCATTAAATATTGATTTTAGTACAATGACAACTATGCTCTAATTGATAGGGAATTTCTCTATAGAAAAAAATTGAGGAAATAATGGAATTGGATATAGGATTCAATACGAGGATAACCTTATTGCATTCAGAGCCTGTTCGTTTCGGCTTCTCGTGCTGATTTATAAACCATACAAAAAACGAGAATCATCGTTAGCACGTGATTAATTAAATATTAACTATTACAAACTTGAAAAATGAATCTATTTGATTTTTAGAATACTTTTATATATAAAATTTTTATAAAAAACACGCCGTTTTATGTTTTGAGAAACGTGTTAACGAAAAACGAGAAAGAAGAAAAAGACAAAACAGAAACGAAAACCATCTCAGTCATATTTCAGTACATTAATACATTTAGATTTCTTTACTGAGTAACTGACCGAAGGTCCCTAATTAATACTAGTAGCAAAAAAACCTCTTTCATGTCCACACTCAATTGTCACAAAGCATGACATAATTATCTGTGGCCTCTCAGACGGGGCTAACCATACACGACATCGACAAGCCCACGTACATGAAAGATTCTGCCAGCCAACATCATCGCTAGCAAGTGGTTGTCGTTTTTTTTTCATTATATACACGCATGTATACGTATATACGTATACCTTATCTCTATAACATCTCACATAGATTGGATAGACAGACTTCTCTTTACCAATGGGCTGTTTCTACCACTTAAAAAATATTAACCATAAATACGAGCACCTATATTAAGTTTATGACTTAAACTAAGATGGACAGATTTCATCGTAAGAAATCTAACCGACTAAGCTGCGTGCGTGTATTGTTGGTTCGTCTACTATGGGTTTTTTTTTGTGATGTGAAATGTAGTTGGTTCACTGCATGAGCATTAGCTTAGCTCGCTCTCGCTCACTCACTCATATATGTCTTAATTGTACATGTCAATGTTTACTTCTAAAAAAGTTATAAAAAACCTAAGTGTACTAAATGTAGACTTCATTAAAAATAACGATATGCTCTAATTGACATAAAAGTTATAAACACAATAAGCAACAAAATCAGGAACTCAAAAGCAAGATTATTTATTACAATAACTAGTTACCAACCCATGCGTTACACGACTATCTATTATTATTGATATTTAAAAGCAATAAAACAAGATTTTTTCATCACTCTATAATCCACCAACTACTTATAGTCATAACCATGACTATCATCAAATCTAACGACCCATATTGATCTTCATCCAACGGCGTATATCTCCTCCCCTCCCCGCATCGGCGCACTCTCACGAACACCCTCAATTAGTCATGTTTAAATGGGCCATGCCCTAACAGACTAGCCCAGACATGGTGCTACAGTAACCATGCTCGGGTTGGCCCGGCATGGCCTAAGTAGCCGTACCGCACTAGTGGTACGGTATGGCCGGCTCGCTAGAGTGTTGTCAACAGTATTTTCAACAGTGTGCATAACAGTATGCTACAGTATACTACACTGTTTGGGGCTGACCGTTGCCATCGGACCGTTGCTACAGTATGCTACAGTCAGGAACCGGCTGTTGCTACAGTGCTCATCCCACCGGTGGCCCAGTAAAAAATCAACACGTATCCCCAACAATCCGAAAAAAGGGCTAGATTTTGAATCTAGCCATTAGAAGACAAAAAAAATACAAAAAAATTCAAAAAATTGTAAAATTTTTTTTCTATAAATAGGGCAGCCACAAACCACATTTTTCTCATCCAAACCTCCCAATCTCTCATCTTGTGCTCTCTTCTCCTCTCTTTTGCTCTCTTCCGCTCTAAATTTTTGATTTAGACAATTTTTTGTCTAAAATTCAAAAATTTTCCACATTCCCATAGTTGATAACTGCAGCCTCCGGTGCTCCTGCAAGGTACAAAAAATCCTAAATTTTCTTCTTTATTCGTAATATTTTTTTACTAATTTTTTCTATTTATATTGCAAGATGGATCCAAAGTACCCGATGTTCTAACTGAGTGACTTCGATCCGAGCTATCTGCCGATGTCATAATAAGACGACTCCGGGTCAACTCCTACACCGCAAGGACATCCGGAGAAAGTACATGCGACTTTCGAAAGGATCCGGAACTGCGAGCGGGAGCCTATCAACGACAATCGGCTTGAGGAGATCAAGAACTTTCTCCCTCTGACAACATTTTGATGAGATCAAGGAAGCCAGCGCGGATGAAAGGGTGGAAACTTACGTGAAATGTAGAATTTGTAAGACTAAACTCTCTGGAAAATCTTCTGGTGGAACAGGGCATTTGAGGCGGCATGCTGAGGTGTGTTCAAAGAAGCAAGGTTACCAGCTACGACAACAGCAACTCGTACTGAATCCTGACGGTACGATACGTTCATGGGAGTATGATCCTCAGGTAGCACGAGATTCCCTTACCCGTTTAATTGCTATACAGGATCTACCCCTAAACTTTGGTGAGTCTCCTGCATTCGAGACTTACATTAAAACTGCTCATAGTCCTAGGTTTCAAGACAGACCACAATCCGGGACTTGGTGAATGTTTACAACCAAGGCCGGGACAATTTTAAACAATTGTTTGCTACATGCACCTTTTCTATTAGTATCACATATGATATTTGGAGTGGTAGGGCTAAGGAGGACTATATTATTATAGTTGCTGATTATGTTGATGATGACTGGAAACTATAAAAAAGAGTAGTAGCTTTAAAATTAATTGATGTTTTACATACTGCAGAAAATATTGCTGAACGAATTTCTAGATTTTATAAGGATTTTGCTATCACAAATAAAATATTTACAGTAACTCTAGATAATGCAGCTGCAAATTCCAGAGCAATGAAAATTTTGCAGCCTTTATTCAATGTTTATGCTGAATCATTTCTTTTACATCAACGTTGTGCTTGCCATGTTATTAATCTTATAGTTAAATCCGGTTTTAAGAGAGTACGTGTATATCTCGATTCTATCCATGAAGCCATAATATGGTTCAATGGTTCTAATCCTCGACTTGCGACCTTCAAGCGATTCTGTATCGCTTCGGACAAGCGTCCACGTAAGTTCCAAACGGATGTGGACCGTCGGTGGAACTCGACTTATTTAATGTTGAAACATGTCTTGCCTTATAAAGATATACTAAATGTTTTCTTACAGTCCAAGAATGTTGTTAACAGTGACGGGCAACCGCTACTGACAGAACAGTTTTGGCATGCTGTAGAAAGGTTTTATTACTTTCTTGAAATATTTTATGATGCAACTGTTACTTTGTCTGGTGTTTACTATCCAACTGCTAATTTAATTTTACATAAAATTTTTGAGATTGCCACTTTATTAAAAGAATATGAAGATGACCAATTACTAGGACTTGCAGTATATCACATGAAACAAAAATATCTTAAATACTGGAGGGACATTCCATACTTGTATGCTTTTGCATTTATTCTTGATCCTAGGGGTAAAATACGGGGGTTTCTAAATATTTTGAATCTTATTGGGGATGCAATGAATATTGATTACACTAACTACTATTCTGATTGTAAGACAAAATTGTATGAAGTATTTCGAAAGTATGAAACTAAGTTTCAGGGAGTTCGCGTGCAAAGAGCCCCACCCATCCCTGTCCAGGTAAGAAGAAATTGCAGTGGGGCCGAATTTGGGGTGGTTCATCTTCTTCTTCGAGCACTGGTGGTGGAAGTTCAGCCGCAGCAAGTCCTGCACACGCTTCGCTTGAAGCTCTTGAGCTGTCCACCTACTTAGACAGCAACTCGATCAACCAGGAAGATCTCAACGTTCTTCAATGGTGGAATGATCATAAGACCCAATATCCCGTGCTCTCAAAGCTAGCACGGGATGTGTTCATGGTGCCTGTATCTACGGTATCATCCGAATCAGCCTTCAGTCTTTGCGGAAGAATTATTGAGAAGAGAAGAAGAAATCTCCGCAGTGAGGTGGTAGAAATGCTACTTGCGGTTAAAGACTGGGAGCTAGCTAAGGAACGTGCCCAACACACCACGGAGAACCAAGATTTGGCTGAGCAGTTTAAAAATCTTTACCTACAAAATGAGGAACTAGAGTAATGTTTTTTATTTTTGAGTATTGATCTTTAGCTGTACTTTTTTTTGTCATGGTTTTCTCAAAATTGAGTTTTTACATGACAGAGTTTTTAATGAGGCTTGCATAACTATATATGTGCTTCTATTTTTCTTGTTTAAAAAATATAAAAATTTTCTCCTCTAATATCATCAAAAAATACCCTCATGTTTTTTTACTCATCTCAGATAATGTTTTTATTTTTTTTCATATTTTTTTACCGCTCCTCTAATTTTTTTAAAATTTTTAAGTCTCTTTTTTCCTTTTTTACTCATCTCTCTCAATTACTCTCACTTGACTCAGTCGGGAGTCGACGCAGGCGGGGAGACGGCGGAGGACGGCCTCGGGGGGCGGTGCGTAGGCGGGGAGGCGGTGGCGGAGGGCGGCGGAGGCCGGGGAGGCGCGCGCGGGAGGCGGCGGCGGAGGGGGCGGAGGAGGCCGAGGCGACGGGACGAGGCGGAGGAGCCGAGGAGGCCGAGGCGGCGGCAAGCGGCGGAGGAGGCCGAGGCGGCGGGAGGAGCCGAGGAGGTCGGGAGGAGGCCGAGGCGGCGGGAGGCAGCGGAGGGGGCGGCGCGTAGGTGGAGAGGCGGCGGCAGGCGGCGGAGGCCGGGGACGCCGGACGCGCGGCGGCAGGCGTCGGTGGACCGGGTCGGCCCGGGCACGATGGGCCACCGACGGGCCATGCCGGCATGGCACGGCCCATGACCTCGGCGTGCCGTGCCTGGGCCGGGGGAGGCACGCGGGCCGGCACGACACGGCCTGCTACAGAAACCGTGCCTACACGGACCATGCTGTAGCATGCCATGCCGGACCGTGTCTCGGGCCGTGCCGGCCCGGTCCGTCCGTTTGGCCACCTATACCCTCCCTCCCCCCGACGCCCCTCGCCGGTTGCCCTGTTCAAGCCCTAGAGTCGACGCCGCCTATCTGAGCCACCGACGCCACACACCCCCGCCTTTGCCGTGCCCACTCCACCGCGACCGCGATCTCTCCAGTCCACCCACCTCTTCCCCTCGAGAGACGCTGCCGATCCCAGCTCTGTCCCGCCCCGCCCCGCCTAGCCTCTGGCTGTCCACGTCGTCGCTGACGGCCAATGCCTCTGCCTCCAAGCCATCCCTCCGTCTTCAGGATCCCGACGCCCGCGCTCACCTCCGGAGCTCCACGCTCCTATCTCCGTCTTCGGAATCCCCTCCCCACGCCCATGACCAGCAGCCCTGTGAGGCAGAAGAATGGGTGGTGTCAGCGCCTCAGCGGCATCTCTCCTCACTGTTGTCTCAGTGCTCGATCTGCAGGTGGAGCTCCATTGCTAGCTAGATGCAACAGCATGAGTGCAAGCTGCAGGTAATACCCATGGTCATGGAACAAGTTCTTACACACAAACATCCTCTCCGACCACAGTGGCCACATATTGCAGGTGACTATCACAGTCCATCCTCATTAGTCCTGCCCCTCCTTTCATTTTTTGACCAGAGATTTATTTTTTTTCTTTTGGTCTTGCAATTCATTCATGGATAGAAAATTTTCACTGTTGTTAGTACAGACCAGTCAATTTAATTTGAGAATTTAATTTGAGGATTACTAGGATTACTAATGCTCCTCCTTCCAAAAAGGAGTACCTCACAAGTTGACTTCTCTCTGTAAATGGATTTCTTATGCAACTTCTATGCAAGTTTGTATATCTTTAGTTAAAAGTACAACACCTTTTCTTGCTGATATATTTTACAAAGTCCCTCACGAGTGTTATATAGAGAAAGATACAATTGTTCACTATTTATTCCAGTGTTCTATTTATTCCAGCGTTCTATAGCTAGAACTATTTGTCATGAGTATTTCGGTCACTTTTCAGATTGTGTAGCTAGAACTTTTTGTAATTGAATTTATGATTCTTTCATATACAATGACATAATTGAAATATATACTACTCAAATGGAGCTATAATACGCAAGGTTCTAAAATGGAGCTACTAATATGGGGGTTATCACAACTAAAAATCAAGGTTCACTATTCAACAAAATTATTTGCACGTTGATTCTATTTTGCATTGAACTCAGTTCAGCCAATGATTATATTTTGGAATTAGTTGTTTGTTCCACCTTCACTGCTCTCTTTGATCCTATACATTCTTAGGGAAGGTGGGTCCAATTTGGGTTTTTAGATTTTACTGCTTATCCTGAAGCTGAACATGTGTTGTTTAGGCCGAGCTATGGTGTGGCATCGACATGAGTGGCCACGCCATTCTGCGCCAAGTACGCCGGCGACGATGACTTCCTTCTCTTCCTCGGTGACGCGTAACATTCAGATCCCCAAATCGCTTAATTTTAGTATACATATGTTTTTGGGTGTTTATGAAAAGCTGATTTTTTAGTGTTTATGAAAGTTTCAGTAATTAATTCGGCTACTATTATTGAGTCATATTCAAGGAGGAGATATGCAAATTTGTGAAGCAAAGCACAAGTTAGCTACAGCAGGTCGTTTGATTCTTAGCAGTTAACTGCAGTAGTCCAATACAGCTGCCAATTTTTATCTTCTAGGTTATAAGATATAATTTAGGATGCTAAATGCTAAGCATATATAATTCAGATACCAGCAACTGCATACTTCGTAAGGGATTTGTAGTGCTTTCTAAATAATTTAGTGTTTTCCATTTCCGGCTTCTTAGCCTATTGGAGCACAAAAATATAATGCAGTATATTCTGGTGAGAAAAAGGTTATTCCATTTGTCAATTTCGTCACTATGCTTCTTACTTCAGTTTATTTTTTTTGGCGTAAATCATGAGTTCAAGACGGTCCGAGCTACATTTTTTTCTTGTGATTCTCTGAAGGGAAAAGGCTGCATCAGGAAGCATCAGCCTGTTGCTGCTCGTGGACATGTTTTACTTGCTTATGGCATCACCATGTTCATGTCCCTACTTAAGCCCATCAGATTGCAGTGTTCAGCTAGCTGTTCAATTTCAGTATGCTAGGATTTAGGAGCACTTATATATTAATGAGCGCACTAAAATTCTTTCATATGAAACTCATAAAGTAGAACACTACTGGAAGCCTGAAAGAAAGAAGCAGCAGAGTATTTTTAGCTTGTCCTACGTTGAACATGTTTTTGGTTTCTTTGTTTGGGCACCATCTTGCAGGTACTCCACGATGAGCAATTTTTGGAGGGATAAACTATTTTAGCCTTTTATATGACCAATGATAAAACAATGAGTCTTGAATGCAAGCGGAGGTCATGGAGAAAGTTCCTTCTGTATGGGCTGCCGAGGACAGGCAAGTCCTACTTGGCCAAAACTGTGGCCGATTCAATATTCTTCAGGTTATTCACTTCCCTGCTATCTTGTACTGATTAAACTTAATTGAGATGATAATTAATTACTGAGTTGCTTTGCTTTTGTTATCAAACTGGTTGGGCTTGTTCACCCCATCCTCTACCGTACTCAACAAATTCAATATTTTCCTTCCATGACTATATTCATGTACTGGACATGTTATGACGGGAGTTCAATATCAGAGGAGGACTGCTCGTGGCTAGCAGGCGCATGCAGGAGAAGCTAGCAGGCGCATGCAGGAGAAGGCCTCACCGCCCGGGACGTTTCCTATTATTAGAGAAATATTATTATTATTAGAAACTTATTTCTATTTTTAGAAAGGAGAAGCGATATATGGTGGTAAAGACAATTGGATCAGTTTAAGCAGAAACATATTGTTTCTGGCTTCCTGAAGGGAGCCGGGAGTCCAACCTCCTCCACGGCAAGCGCATCTACGTGCCTGCCACCGACGACTTGCGCTACCAGGTGGTGACCCTGGCTCACTCGGCTGGCCACGAGGGGGTCCAGAAAACCCTTGTGCGCCTCCGCGCGGACTTCTACATCCCCGGCGACCGCCAGCTGGTGCACGACTTCGTCCGCTCTTGCGACGTGTGCCAGCGGAACAAGACGCCGACCACACAGCCGGCCGGCCTACTTCAGCCCTTGGACGTTCCGTCGCAGGTGTGGGCGGATATCTCCATGGACTTCATCGAGGGGCTGCCGAAGGTGCACGGCAAGTCCGTGGTCCTGACGGTGGTGGACCGCTTCTCGAAGTATGCCCACTTCATCGCGCTCAGCCACCCCTACACCGCTGCCTCCGTCGCCCGCGCCTTCTTCGACGGGATCGTGCGCCTGCACGGCTTCCCCAGCTCCATCGTCAGCGATCGCGACCCAGTATTCACCAGCAATCTCTGGCGCGATCTCTTTAAATGTGTAGGTGTCAAGCAGCGGCTCAGTACGGCCTTTCACCCCCAGACGGACGGCTAGTCCGAGGTCGTCAACAAGATCATCGCGATGTACTTGCGCTGTGCGACAGGTGATCGGCCTCGCTCGTGGGTCGACTGGCTCTCCTGGGCGGAGTACTGCTACAACACCTCGTACCACACGGCGCTCCGAGCGTCGCCGTTCGAGGTTGTGTACGGCCGACCCCCGCCACCCCTCCTGCCACACCACGCCGGGGCGGCTCAGACAGAGGCGGTGGACGCCATGCTGCGGGACCGCGACGCGTTCCTGGAGGTGGTTCGCGAGCGTCTTCTTCAGGCCCAGCAGTACGCCAAGCGCCACTACGATGAGCACCATCGCGAGGTGGAGTTCGACGTGGGCGCATGGGTGCTGCTCCGACTTCTCCACCGACCCACCCATGCGCTCGCTTCGCCGTCCAAGGGCAAGCTGCGCCCACGCTACGCCGGGCCGTTCCAGATCGTCGAGCGCATCGGGCAGGTGGCTTATCGTCTCCGACTCCCCGCGGATGCGCGCCTGCATGACGTCTTCCATGTGGGGCTGTTAAAGCCTTACAACTACGCCGGCTCGCCACCATCAACACCGGCCGTGCTGCCACCGGTTCAGGACGGGCGACTGCTGCCAGCCCCTGCGCAGGTCCTGCGCGCCCAGCTCCGTCGCGGCGCGTGGCGCATCCTCGTCAAGTGGCAAGGCCTTCCGGAGGACGACGCCACCTGGGAGCCCCTGGACGACTTCAAGACTCTACCCGGATGTGCAGCTCGAGGACGAGCTGTTTGCCGGGGCGGGGAGAGATGTTATGACGGGAGTTCAATATCAGAGGAGGACTGCTCGTGGCTAGCAGGCGCATGCAGGAGAAGGCCTCACCGCCCAGGACGTTTCCTATTATTAGAGAAATATTATTATTATTAGAAACTTATTTCTATTTTTAGAAAGGAGAAGCGATATATGGTGGTAAAGACAATTGGATCAGTTTAAGCAGAAACATATTGTTTCCGGCTTCCTTCATGTTTCCGGCTTCCTGAAGGGAGCCGGGAGTCCAACCCTAGCCGCCACCTCTTTCTTCCTCCTCTCACGATCGCTGGCTCCTCGCCGCCGATCAGCCTTCAAACTGCGCCCACCGATCGTCCACACGTACAACCTCCGATCGGTGAGGGGCAGAGAGCAGCAGCCTATCAACTGGATTGTGCCATCTCATGGTGTTTGTTTCATTAGCATTCTTAAATTAGGACTAAATATGGAGTGCTATAATTGCACTAAGTGATAGATGCATTGCAGTATAATTGCATGCAGATGTTCAGAAGCAATACATGTGCAAGTTTCAGACTCTATTAAGCTCATAATTATTTATGCCTCATGTTCATAAATTATTAGCTTAATGTATCTCAAAACATAGGCCTGCACAACCCCCAGTTCATTACCATTCTTATATTAGGACTAAATATATTGATTATCCTTTTGTAATTATCTGGACTTGAGGTATCTATTATAGTAAAGGCAATGCACTGTTGTGGTAGGGTGTAATCTTAAAAGCAATGATATGTTCTGCCTGACAGCTTGTGGCTATTGAATTATAGAATACGTTAAGAAGCATGCATTGATTCTTCAGTCTTCTAAATTCCATCATCTCTTATTACTGTTCTTTACAGAAGCTTACTTTTGTAAAAAATTGAAGTTTCCTATGCTAACTCATCTGTCTCTACCATGCACTTGAATTTGATACATTATAGATATATTTATACATTATCTTAGCCAGTTGGAGCATAAAATTATAGTGCATTACATTTTGGTGTCAATGTGATTCCATATCTCAATTTTGTCAGTTGAAGAAGTGCACTCACTATATATCCAAATACCTCTGAGATCATTACCTTCGAAACACCTGATTTTTGGTTTATATTTTGTTTGGGTTGCTTGCTGGAAGAATGGAGCTATGTATTTCCCTTGAATTTGTCAGTGAAGGTTCTTTTGGAGATTTGGTATATGTATATGACAAGAAATAGTTGATGGAATCAATGAATACAAGGCAGATTCTTGATGGATTAACTTATCTGCATCACCGTAATGCAATGGATAGGCGATGACATATTATTTCTTGCTTTTTTCAGGTTAGATTCCTCTAAATCTCTAGTGTTAAAATTCCCTTGGTATTGATGTAACATGGATATTCCGATACTTTTGAAAATTTTATTTGTTGAGCAATGGACAATATATTTGTTCAGAACATCAGATGCATCAAGCAGATTTTCTTTGTGCAGCCACCACCCACCAGTGGAGTTCTTGGAAAGCTTAACCCTGTTCCAAAGCGTCCAGTAAGTGAAATATTTTTTTTGCATGTGCCCAAGGTGGACACAAGTTATGTAACGTCCTAGTTCTTTCCCTATGGTGCTAGAGAACATGTAAAGTGATCGGTTTGCTTTTCCTATGGCACTAGACAACATCTGAATTAGTGGTTTTTAGTTCTCTTATTTGCTACTAAGGCTTATCTGAAAGAAGTGTGTTCATGGTTAATAATATGGATGCCTCTGAGTACAATTAACTTATGTTAAGGGTTGATTAACTACTTTTCTACTTTTTCGTGAGGAACCATTTATGTACTTGTTGTGCTGGCATTACTTGACCATTAACTGAAAACATGCAGCGTTAGCATTCACTTTCGAATTTTATATGCAAATGTAACGCTGGTATTTTGTTGAAGTTTGAGGTTCTCAGACATAAATTATCACGAGTGTTTTTGTTAAGTAATATAAGATTTCATGGTCATGTGGAACTTAATATTTTTTCCTGGATGTGCATTTTCATTGTAGATAAACTTTTTTTGTGCAATCAACTACAAGCAAGGGCACAAGACCTTGAGAAGGAACTAGAAGAAAAAGGAAATATCTCTTAAGGGACTTAAGGTCTTCAAAGAAATTTCAAGCTGACCAGAAAATTTCACTTTTTTTCTCGACACCTTTTTCTTTTCCATAAATTTTCTTTTACTTTCACCAATTACTAATTGTTAATTTTAACACCTTCCTTTTCTTGAAGAACATTGAAAGCCATTTAACAATATGCATGTTGCATGGATTCCATATGGACGCAGACAAGGATCTTATAATATCTTTTTTAGCTGAGGTAAATGGTTTGGTCCAAATTGATCTTTCAACATTGTTTTCATAATTAATTAGAAAGGGTGGTTCATGACTATCAAAGTATATATGAGTGAAATGAGTTGCTTTGGTTTTTGGGTTAACCGAATAGTAAGATTAGCCAATTTTTCTTGATTTAATATGAGAACACTTCTTTCACTTGCTAGGCAATCAAAGGAGGAGCTGACCGTCTGTGTAAAAATCAGGCCTCATGTCCCTATGTCGCACATGAATGACAACTGTGGAGAACATTACTGTTGCTGCTCGCATGTTGTGTCAATGGCATTGTTATCTGCTGGAATGCCATGGTGTATTGTTTTCTAGAAAACAATGTATTATGTTGAATTGTAGGAGTCCATGTCACACCCCAATCTGGCACTGTCATACCACGGCACCAAATAGGGCATGCTATAGAAAAACAGCGTGAACTGCTCCCCTGCGGAACCGTGATATCGATACTAGTCTTAGGCTGGTATCCATGGTAATCAGTTATGCATCATTGCAAATCCTTAAAATAAATAAATAAACTTATATCTTAAATTCCGTTGCGGTTTCGGAGCAAGTTGGAGACAACAACGAACAACACAGAGATAGCGGTAGTAGTGTAACAAATGGACTAAGTCTTAACACCACATGCAGTAGCTAGGAACCAGGACGAATCTTAATTTTCACTTCACTGCAACTCTAGCTCCAGTGTCCTGAAGGAGGAATTATATATATAGAGTAAGGGTGAGTACTTGCGTACTTAATAAGCCATGGGAACTTAGAAGAGCGAGGTGTAGTCTTATTCGATCGGAGTGAAAGGTGTCAAATTGTTTCTTTAGTTTTCATAATCTCAAAAGTTGGCCTCAAGCCGGCCCCTAGGGCCAAAACAAATTCTTCGGACTTTCTGAGTCCTACTGTCCACAACAGCGAAGCCATTTTCATCGGACGTCCCGCGTCCTCGATTGCACTTTCTTCCCACAGTTTTCAAACCATACACACATTTTCACAAGCAGGGTAAAATAAAACTACGCTAAGGAATGACCTCACATCCGCCCATGACTGCGGGCATGGCTGTTCAATAGTTTAAATCTCTGCAGAGGGGTACACTGTACTCACACGACGCGACTTACTTTATGTGGAGGCCATGAACCCCGGATACCTCATAGGAAGCATTGTGGTTACTTGGATAGAGGATGAGCCTGATCATGTAATTGAGAATATAATATAACTCGGTACATGTTACCTTGTATGATAAGAAAATGATATAGTTCTAGCCGGGTATGTTGTATTCTTAGAAGGAAATCCCTTGGTTAAGTTTGACTGGGATTTCTACCATGTAACCTTACCTCTCCAGTATGAAAGGGGAGGCAAGGAGCCCTCTAAGGCAGGAGAATATCGCAGTCTCACCAGAGAAACCTTAAAGGCAATACACAATAGCTGGAAGTAGGGTATTACCTCATCTTGAGGATCTGAACCAGGATAAACTCATTTCGTGTTACTTTGCAATCCATCAAGTTTAGGTATCACGAGTAGCCTCATATAATTATTTCCGATACAAAGCATCGATAGTTGGCATGCCAGGTAGGAACTTCGTCGAGATTATCATCAAGCCCGATGGATCCAACCACCGGAGTTGATGGCGTCAAGTTCAACCCTAGGCAAGAGATTAGTTTCGGGAGCCTCTATTTCATCGCCGACAACTTTGGCAACCTCACTCTGACCGACTCGGATTCGACCTGATCGGCCAAGAACCAACCCGACTTCGCGCCAGTTGGCCTACTCAACGCTGCAGCCGTCTTCGGTGACTTGCTGTGGCGATTTTCAAGACCTACAAGTCCAGGGACAACTCTTTTTCCCGGTGTTCAACTCGGACTTGGCCTTTAGCCGGCCGAGATCGGGCTAGGGGAGGAAGAGATCGGCAATCTTCCGTTCGGACTCGGCAATGCTGTGGATATCTTCAATCTAAGTCCAATGCGGCAGAACCAATCCCCTAGAATTCGATTTGGATACCATCCAGGGTCGCTCAAGATCGGATCTAGGGAGGTTGGGGTCGTAATCACCCCCCTAAATTACTCTGAGTCTGGCTCCCAGTCGGACAGCAGCTCGGGAAACTTTTCTCCACCACGCCAGGTGCTCATGGCATGCAAGGGTTCAACCCCCAGGCAGGACGCACGCTGACTATGCGACCAGCAAGAGGAGGAAGCTCGCCGACTACGTGAGCAACAGGAGGAGGATGCACGATGCCTGCAAGCCGAACGCGACGCTCGCAACGACAACTTGCACAAGGCTGGGCGGACTGCTCAATAAGAGATCCTCCAAACCCGAGTGGGCGACCGTGACGTTTTCATGACCCCACAGCAAATGTCGTGGCCGCTGCCACGCTATTGGACACCTTGCAGCTCGGGCCCGATCATCAAGCCACCCCTACTATCGCAAGGATCAATGCAATGATCACCGTTGCAGCGTGTCAACAGCAGCAGCAGTCTGGAGATACGTTCATACCATTCAACAAAACAGCATCAGACGTTGCGACTTCATCTGCTTCAGCATGGCGCTGAGCAGCTAGCTTCAGTTAGCACCACTCGGAGTCCCGTCACACGTCACTCGGCAACCATAACAATGATCGACGGTGATACCATCATGACGAGTGCTGCGATAACTAGGACGCCCGAGGACAACTACGGCAAGATCTCCGCCACGACATCAATGCTCGGCGCCGGGAATGTGACGAAGATGAGCACCGCCGACTTGAAGACGAGAACGAGCGCTTCGGCCTCCATCACGAGCGGTTTCATCGCCGCAGCCGGAGTCGGAGCCCTCACCCAGATGAAGGAGTTCCGAGTTTACCCACGAACTTCAATAGGTTGACTGGCCATCCGACTTCAAGCCGACTGGTATGGAAAAGTACGACGGGAAAACACACCCGGAGTCCTGGCTGACTGTATACACCTTGGCAATCTGCGTGGCCGGAGGTGGTCACAAGGCTATGGCGAATTACCTACCAGTCACCCTGGCCGACTCAGCAAGAACGTGATTAACGGGGCTTCCCAGGCGGTCAATTGGCTCCTGGGGGAACTCCAAGAACGCTTTGTTGCAAACTTCCATGGAACCTACGAAAGGTCATCGTCCCAGTACGATTTGCACTAGTGCCACCAAAAAAAGAATGAGTCCCCTCACGACTTCATCAAGCGATTTTCCGAAAAGAGAAACTCAATACCCAAGATCAAGTACGAGGTCGTCATTGCTGCTTTCCGCAAAGGAGTAAAAGACACCCGTTCATTGTTAAGTTGACTTGGAAGCCTCCCAACACTGTCAAGGCTTTATTTGACATGGCAAACAAGTACGCCGACTCGGCTGATGATGTCGCTGAGGCCCTCGACGACAAAAAGGAGCCCTGACAGAAGGAGCGGAAGGACACCGATGATGCGGCCCCGACAAAGGCTGGGAACCGTAAACGCAAGTCGGACGATGTTGTGGCGACCGCAGAGCATAACCGTCCATAACCCCCGAAGACGGACAACTGCCAAAAAGTTATGAACGGACCATGCCCTTTCCATCCAAAGGAAAAACACGCGGCCAAAAATTGCTTCATGCTTAAGAAGTTTGCTTCTGAGTAGATATCAGCATCCGGTGAGCAGAAAGACAAAGACAAGTCAGACTCGGGCGCAGCTGGCGACTATCAAGATCCACAGGCTCAACTCAATCACATATTTGGAGGGCCGTCTGCATATGAGTCCAAGCGCAAACAAAAGCTAACCACCTGAGAGATGAACTCGGTCTCGTCAGACGCCCCCCAATATCTGCGCTGGTTAGAAACGACAATCACTTTCGACTGCGTGGATTACCCCGACTGAGTAACCCATCCAAGACGCTACCCACTTGTTCTGGACCCGGTCATCAGAAGCATCAAGTTGAAGAAGGTTCTCAATGATGGAGGAAGCGCACTCAACATCTTGTTCATCAAAATGCTTGACGAGATGAAGATATCACGGTCCGAGTTGCAGCCAAGCACAGCTCCTTTCCACGGGGTAATCCCTGGCCTCTCTTCAACTCCACTCGGACAGATCACTTTGCCAGTTACTTTTGGCACACGGAAAAATTTCTGCATGGAGAACATCTGCTTCGAGGTGGCTGACTTCGAGATTGCGTATCACGCCATACTCGGACGGCCTGCACTCGCCATGTTCATGGTGGTACCGTAGTATACATACATGATGCTCAAGATGCCTGGGCTAGCAGGAGTACTTTCTCTGCGCAGCGACGTTAAGCAAGCCTTCGCTTGTGATAAGGAAAGCTGCGAGCTGGCCCAGTCTCACAAAGCGGCAGTCGGACAAAGCAATATCCGACTAGCTGCAACGACTACAAATGAGGACGACCAAGGCCCGGCGAAGAAAGCGGCCAAGTCGGGAATTTCAGTGGACTCAGAAACGAAGAAGATCCCCTAGACCCTTCCGACCCCACCAAGACTGCGCTTGTCGGGACTAGACTCGACCCCAAATAGGAAGATGAGATCGTCACCTTCCTCCAGGTGAACTGGGACATATTTGCTTGGAAGCCTTCTGACATGCCTGGTGTACCAAGGGAGGTGATTGAGCATTCCTTAAACTTCAAGCCGGATGCCAAACCAGTCAAGCAACGACTACGGCGCTTTGCACAAGAGCGCAAAGATGCTATTCGAGAGGAGATAACCAAGCTCCTAGCAGCCGGGTTCATCGAAGAGGTCTACCACCCGGATTGGCTGGCAAACCTAGTCTTGGTCCTAAAGAAGAACGGAGCGCATGTGCGTTGACTATACCGACTTAAACAAGACGTGTCCCAAAGATCCATTTGGTCTACCGAGAATAGATCAGGTGGTCGATTCAATTGCGGGATGTGAATTACTTAGTTTTCTCGACTGTTACTCGGGATATCATCAAATCAGCTTAAAGGAGGAGGACTGCCAGAAGACTTCTTTCATCACGCCATTTAGGGCATACTGTTATGTCACTATGTCGTTTGGGTTGAAAAATACTAGCACAACGTATCAACGTGCTATACAGCGGTGTCTTCACACTCAACTCGGGTGCAACGTGGAGGCATATGTCGATGACATGGTGATCAAGACCAAAGTCCAGGAGGACCTCATCGCTGACTTGGAAGAAACTTTTCAAAGCCTTCAGAGATTCAAGATAAAGCTGAATCTGGAAAAGTGCGTCTTCGTAGTACCTTCGGGAAAGCTACTCGGCTTCATCATTTCACAACGCGGCATCGAGGAAAATCCAAAGAAAATCAACGCAATCATGAACATGGTGCCCCCGACTAGCCAGAAGGATGCATAGAAGCTGACTAGCTGCATGGTAGCACTTAGCCGATTCGTTTCCTGACTCGGTGAACGGGGCATGCCCTTTTTTAAACCGTTGAAGAAAGTTGACAATTTTTAATAGACGCCAGAAGCCCAGCAAGCCTTCGAAGACTTCAAGAAGTTCCTCACATCATCACCCGTGTTGGTTTCACCAATGCCCTAGGAACCACTTATGTTATATCTGGCGGCAACCGCTCAGGTAGTCAACACGGTGCTGGTAGTCGAGCGAGCAGAGCCAGGCCATATCCAAAAGATTCAAAGGCTAGTTTATTTTGTCAGCAAAGTCCTAGACGAATTCAAGATGAGACATTCCCAAGTTCAGAAGCTGCTATATGGTTTGCTTATAACTATCCTACAGTTGGTGCACTATTTTCAGTCGCATCAAGTTACAATCGTCACATCGTATCCACTCGGGGACGTCCTACACAATCGCGAAGCCACTGGTAGAATCGCTAAATGGGCGCTCGAGTTGATGGCGTTTGATATTGTCTTCCAACCACGAACAACAATTAAGTCCCAAGCACTTGCCGACTTTGTAGCCGAGTGGACAAAAGTTCAGATGGCTACATCAATAGACAAGCTAGAATACTAGACGATGTACTTCGATGGTTCTCTAAGGATCGGCGGAGTAGGGGCCGGCATCGTTCTGACGTCACCCACTGGAGAAAAACTCAAATATGTCCTTCAAATACATTTCCGACGTCTCACAATGTCGCTGAGTACGAGGAACTTATCCACGGGCTCCACATCGCCATATCACTCGGTATCCGCCGACTGGTAGTTCGTGGGGATTCTCAACTCGTGGTAAACCATGTTACAAAAGACTGGACGTGTCTGAATGACAACATGGCGACGTATTGTCAGGAAGTACGGAAGCTGGAGAATAAATTTGACGGACTAGAAATTACACATGTTCTGCGCCAATACAATGAAGCCGCAGACGAATTACCCAAAATGGGATCCAAGCGAGAAGTGGTCCCGACTGAAATTTTTATCGAGCAGTTGCTGGAGCGATCAGTCAAGAAAACCTATCCCAGTGCAGTCGGGGGTTGAACCTACCACGAAGCCAAGGGAAGTGCTAATCATCTCTCAAGACTGGCAGACCCCAATCATCCGATTCTTACTAGAAGACGAGCTCCCAGAAGATCGCAGCGAAGCCGAGCAGATCAAGCGTCGAAGTAAATATTTTCTTATAGTCGGAGAAGACCTCTATCGTCGAAGTGCATCTGGAGTCCTTATGCACTGTGTCACATCCTAGGAAGCCAAGTAGATTCTGTAGTCCATCCACTCAGGCATCTATGGTAACCTTGCCGCATCCAGGACGTTAGTCAAAAAGGCTTATAGGCAAGGATTTTTCTGGCCGACTATAGTTATTGATGCCAAGGATATAGTTCAGACATACGAGGGATGCTAGTTCTTTGGTCGACAAACACATCTACCAACTCAGGAATTACAGACAATCCCAATATCTTGGCCTTTTGCAGTTTGAGGGTTCGACATTGTCGGGTCGTTCAAGAAAGCGTAAGGAGGGTTCACACACTTGTTTGTCGTAGTGGACAAGTTCACAAAGTGGATTGAGGCAAAACCCATTGCTACCATCACAGTGGCCAGGGCAAAAAAGTTCATCATGAGTATTAATACCGATTTGGAGTCCCCAATTGCATTATAACAAACTTTGGCATATTTCAAGATTTTCGTGATGACTTCGGCATCAAGATCTGTAATGCTTCTGTGGCACATCCACGGAGCAACGGGCAGGTAGGGTGTGCAAATGGCATAGTCTTACAAGGTATCAAGACGAGTGTTTGACCGACTACAACCATACGCAGGGTGGTGGGTGTGAGAGCTCCCATCTGTTCTCTGGTCTCTACGAAGCACGGTTAGTCGGGAGACAGAGCAATGCCCTTTCTTCCTAGTCTATGGTGCTGAGGCTGTGTTGCCAACCAAGTTAGAGTTCGGCTCACCGCAAGTTCAGGCCCACTCAGAGGACAAGTCAAATGAAGGCCGACTGGTCGAGCTAGATCAGTTGGAAGAAGCAAGTAATGTCGCAACTATCCAGTCGGCAAGATATCTTCAAGGCATGCGTCGTTATTATAGTCGTAATGTTCGTGGCCGCGTCTTTTCGGTGGGAGATCTCGTTTTGAGAAAAATTCAAACCACCAAAGACAGACATAAATTATCTCCCTTATGGGAGGGGGCCGTTCATTATCGATGAGGTGACACGTCCGGGTGCCTACCGACTAAAGACTGAGGGTGGCGTCCTGATCAATAACTCATGGAACATAGAACAACTACGTCTTTTCTATACCTGAGTTTTGTACTTCATTCATAAATAAGTAAATAAAGTCTTTTACTCTGACTCAGTACGCCGATTGTTTCAACCGAGTAGTGAGTCGGGGGCTACATGAGGATAACATGTCTCTTGTTGTTTATAATATTTGAGTCTATTTTATCTAAGTCATGAAGTTTTATAATGATTATGCTATGTTTTTGCCGAGTACAATCCCATGGGACAAACTCCTTTTAAATTTGATCTCAATTCACTCAGCATAAATCGGCTAGTCGGATAAAACTAATGATGGCTAAGATAAGATCATGCACTCAACAAGATATAACAACAAACTGTAAAATCATTTACAGTATATACACATTGTTTTTGTTTTCCTCGAACACCGACTACTTAAAAGTTCATGATTACAATGGCAAATCTTCAGCCATTGCCTGAGCGGTAGGCCTAACCTAGTTGATCAGTTCCAAGCCCTCCTCTGGGGTGGTGCCCTCTGCAAAGCCCTCGCCGATTGCCTCAATATCTACCCAGGGGTAGAGAGACTTCGTCATGGCCAGTGATTGGGCAATACCCATGGCAGCGTGCTTAGTAGCATATTCTTTTAGAGGGCTGGAGCCTCTTCAAGACATGCCACTTGGGAGAAAGAACTGGAACTGGACCCGGCCAGGCCTGGCTGCATGATGTCTAATAAAGTCTTTGCGGAATCCACTATGATATTTCGTGATTCCTTTATTACTTTGATCTCCTCAGCAAAGGCACCGAATTGGATCTGCGAATTGGCTTTGTAGGCTGCTCACATAGAAGAGAAGCATAAGCAAGTTTCGATGTCAAGTCTGGCAGAGTACAAGAGTAGATGTGCAACTTACTTGCATAGTCGATGTCGACTTTGGATTTCACCTTCTCGAGCTCCTTTAACTCTTTCTTCAGGCATTCAATTTCTAGGGATTAATGATTCAGATTTGTCTCTAGAGCTACAGCCAAACAAGGTCAAAGATTACAAACACAGAGAGGATGACTGGGGCTACTCGGGCAAAAGGAAAACATACCTCTGATGGTCCCTATTTTATCCCAATTCTTGTCCCGGAGCTTGTTGATCGAATCCTTCAGCCAATCCTCCATCTCCTTGCTGATTCTCTGCAGCTCGTCCTTGGTGGCTTGGAGCTGGTTGAGCTGGGTGATCTGGGGAGCGAGCTAGGTGAGAACCTTGCCCATCGTCTCAGATCGCTCAATGACTCTCTGCATAAGTCGGATGATTATCAGACAAGATGAGATGCAATTGTGGAAGACATAAGATTAGTTAATCGGCTTGAAGTTGCAAATACAGTTGGTCGAATAACGTACCTGGACACTCCTCGAAGCTTGAATGGTGACCTCCATCATCTTGACTTGCTCCCTCTGGGCAGCCTCCTCATTTAACTCGAATGTTTCCTCGTCTCCTTCCGAGGTGACCCAGTAGAACACTCGGGGAAAATTTGGCGGAGGGGCTTCAAGGCTGGGGAGGTCATTGTCTTCTGAGGACGAGGTGAGCGGAGGAGAGGGTGTTCTGGGTCTTGGATCTACTGGTGGCGTTGGCTCTTCGGTGGGCTCGGTGATCAGGACTTTAGCTGCGGTGTCCCGACTGGGTGAAGTTTATGGCCCAGCCGAGTGGGCTGTCTCGACCTCGGGGGCTGGGATAGCACTAGGCTCGGGTTGGGGCTCTGCGGGCTCAGCCTCAGTTGGGACAGTGACGGCGACGGGGGTCGATGGCGCTGTCCCTTTAGGATTAGTGTCACTTGGCTTCCTGCAAGATCATGGTTCAATCAAGATATTGCAACAGAATTCACGACTTTTTGAAGGTTGAGGATTTCATACCTCCTGGAAGTCTTGAATCTCCACCCCTGTGCACCAGGGGTGGAGGTAGTCGTTGAGGGGCCCGAAGGCCTACTCGGGGGAGATGCACCGCCTACTGTTGGGCTCGGAGGCGTGGCAGTAGGTGGTGCAGGACTTGGCCCAGTCGGCGCCGCACTAGGTATGGCCAACTGGAATGAAGGAGTTGTCGGCGGTACGGTCCTAGGGCTGGTTGGTCTAGGGGCTGTGTTGCTAGGATCTTTAATCATTGGACCGCCTGATGCCTTACTTGATATGCTCTTTTTCTTGGCTTGGTCTGTCATGGGTTGCTTCCCAGCCCTCTTGGGGCTAGGTTGGACCGCTAAGGGGCTGGCCGGCTGCTTCCTGGACTCCCTAGCCGACTGGCTGGGAGGGTACGAGGAGAACTTGGCATATTCCTGCAAGCAAGGAGGGCTCGAGGTTTGAGCAGTAGAACCACTCCTGATGCCATTGCTTTAGCGAGGTCTTCAGGGGAACATGCAAGTAAACCTTCTTCATCTCATTGCGGAGTTGAAGGCCTGCTCCCCCTATGACCTGGATTTTGGATTTGGAGGGCTGTGGTTTGACATGGAAGAGAAAGCAAAAAAGATTGAAATGGGGATCAACCCCAAGAAAGGCTTCACAGAGAGTCATGAAGATGGAGATCTGGAGAATGGAATTGGAGTTGAGGTAGATGAGCTCGATTTTGTAATAATTGAGAAGATCGCGAAGGAAATCAGAAGTGGGAAGAGTGAATCCACGGTTGAAGAAAGAAGCAAAGACGACGAGCTCATGAGAATCTGGGGAGGGGATCAACTCACCAATGTAGGGACGCCAGTTGATGAGCGCCTTTGGTTGGAGGCATTTCTTCCGCTCTAGATGAGCGAGCTTCGTCGAGTAGGTCGTTGATGTTGGCCACGACCCGGATGGCATGTTGGGAATGTCGAATGGAGCCCTCGGCATCGTAGGGGTGCGCAACTAAGGGGGAGAGCTTCTGAAAGACGAGAATCGACGCGGGGAAGAAGATCCCTATGGATTTCTGGAGGGGAGCTCGAGCAATCGGAAACCCTAGGCGGAAGTGGAAAGCGCGAGGTTTGGCGCGATTTCTGGAAGCTGAAGTGGTTTAGAGATTTGGGGGAGAAAGGGGAATCTTTTCTCTCTCCCCGTGATTTATAGGCTTGTGCTGGGTGGCTGATTTGGGCTTGCCTGCTCAATAAAGGGCTGTAAGATATGAGTTCTTAAATAGCATGTCCTAATAGACCGATGGCTGCCTGTGTTAATATCATAGAACAGATGCTATTTTACAGGAACCGATTAAAATAATCAGGTATGCTTTATGTTATGCCTAATTGCTAGACACATGTGTTCAGATATCTGAATTATTTAACAGGTATTGAGGACATATCCTTATAAGGATCAATAGCTGGTCTCCATTAAAATTAGGAATGCAGGTATCTCTCAAGTACACCTAACCACATATTGGGTCAAAATTCATGAAATGGTACTCAGATTACATGCTTAGCCAAATTGTCTTGAGCAAAAATATTTCTAGCTGATATGATGCTGAGGAGTCCAATTTCTGAGAAATATATCACTCGGGAAACACTTAAAGGTTAAAGATATTTGACTTTATGTTTAATTGTTTCATAATTAAACACAAAGTCGGGGGCTACACCTAATAGGTGAGCCTATTCGGCGCACACTATTTATATTTTTCTATAAAACCTTTCATAGCCTCGTTGTTAGCTGATATGAAGCGGGACTTAGAGAAAAGGTACTCGGATGATGGGTACTCGGGGGCAAGGCACTTGGGAAATTTTCATCAAGGAGGATGAGCACTCTGCATCAGCTGTGACTCAACTATGAGGTTCCAGGGGCTACTGTGGAGGCTATGGGCCCCAGGTACCTCATGGGAAGCATTGTGGCCATTCGGATAGAGAATGAGCATGATCATTTAATTGGGAATATAATAGGACTCGGTATAGGTTACCTTGTATGACAAGAAAATGATATAGTCCTAGTCGGGTACGTTGTATTTTTAGAAGAAAATCTCTTGGTCAAGTTCGACTGGGATTCCTACCAACCTTACCTCTCCAATATATAAGGGGAGGCAAGGAGCCCTCTAGGACAGGAGAATATCGCAGTCTCACTAGAGAAACCTCAAAGGCAATACACAACAACTGGAAGTAGGGTTTACCTCATCTTGAGGGCTTGAAGCAGGATAAACTCGTTTTGTGTTCCTTTGCAATCCATCAAGTTTAGGTCTCATAAGTAGCCCCATATAATTAATGCTGATACAAAGCATCGACACTCTAGCCACCACCTCGCACTGTATGGGTACGATTGGTGCCAAAGAGGTTTTTGCGACAAGGCATTTCCAGTGCCATCCCAGGTTACCGCATATCAACTCGAGGGGTCCACGACTAACCACAGGGTAGGTTCTAGACCATGCTCTGCCAGGAATCCAGGAGGCATTCCTTGACACCCTCCCAGCGAACCACAGTCCATTGACACGCAAGGAGTCCCTAGGCGGCTAGTTGCTCAGCCAGGTGCTTCCAATTTCAACTATGTGGTTGTACTGTCATATGCTTGGATAAAATTTTGAAGGAATCGGTCCTTAAGGTGGCCATACAGGCATCACACACTAGACCTGCCTTGTGTCGTGAGTCTCCTTTTTAAAACTCATTTTATTTCACAAGGCACCGACCCAGGTGTCGGGTTTTTCAAATGGTTCGTAAAACCAAGTTTTACCCAAGAGGTTTCTCAAAATTTAAGCTTGAAGGCGACCGTCAGTACTCGCACAGGAGTGCACGAATACTGAGATGCAACAGTGGTGGTTACAAGAGAGCATGATATTGCAATGTCAAGGAAAGGATCAAATGCAGCAAGGTTGGGTCGGCCCATCGATCTAACTCGCAAACGGTGCCGAACAGTTCAGTGCACGCCTATTGACGCAATTTTACAAACAAAATAATTTAAGTTCACATATAGGCTCCATTGATCAAAGGTGACTTGCCTTGCTCTAAGTCTTCACGAGCCTTCGAGAATCTTCGCGAAACCTGCTCTAAAACGAAATTTCGGCGATGGTTACTATGCGCAAACACTCAAAGATCTACACAAAGTCCAATAAAAAGGTCTTATTTTGGACTAATAATAGTGCCATTAGATAGATCTCAATTTTAGAAAACTAACGGAGTTGGAACGGAGTCAATCAGAGCTACGGATCAAAGGATATGAATTTTTGAAGGATTAAATGAATTTTTGGATCTATGAAAAAGAGTTATTGGATTTCCAAGGAAAAGAATATTCGCTGGAATATTTTTTTGGGTCACTGACTAGTGGGGCCACTGGTAGCTTGGGCTCGCAAGCCAGTGGGGAGAAAGAGGGGAAACAGGGGCCTGCGGCCTGGCAGGCCGATAGGCCCATGATCAGTTGGCCTGGCCTAAATGGAGTCTGGCCAGGGGCCTGGGACAATGTAGGGGTGTGGGGTCCATATGTCGGTGATACAGGAGGGTTCTCAGCATGGACCGCGCTGAACCAAGTGAAGACAGGCCCACTTGTCTGTGACTTGCAGTCCATGGACCGAGGAGGGTTGGATTCAATGGTGGGGCCCATTCGTTAGTGGCATGGCCGTGGTTGGAGGAAAGGGGCGTGGCCAGCCATGGATTTGGGTGCAAAGGCCCACACGTCAGTGATAGTGAACGGGGAATGAGTTGGGGCACGGGATTGGACGGTGGGCGGCGGCGGATAGGATCCGGCTAACGGCGGTGAACGACGGCAAGCGGCGGGCACCAGCGGGAGGAGGGGATCAAGGCGAACATCTTTAATGGCTCGGATTGGGTGGCTGGCGGTGGAGGACAACCAACGGTGTGAGGCCGTGGCCGGCGGTGAGAGAAAGGGGGAGGTGCACGGCAACAGGCTGGCAGCGAAGGAGCAAGGTAAGGAAGGATGGGGCGACGGCCGAGGTGGTGTCGGGAGAGGGCCAAGAGAATTTATGGTGCAGCGGAGGGAAGAGAGGGGCCGGCGCGCGGGAGTCCGATGGCGGCTGATGGCGAGCGACAGCGGTCAGGGACCGGGTCAATGCCGCGGGAGTGGGAGATGAGTCCATTCGTCCAGGGATTGCAAAGTTCGTTCTTCTCATATGCCAATACAAGTATTAGACAAGAGGGGTTTTGGCCGGGAGCTCACCGCCGGTGAAGAGCTACTTCGGCGGTGGCGAAGAGGTGAGGGAGAGGCAGGGGTGATTGAGACGGCGGCGTCTCGGGGCGAGGTGGCACTGGGGATTTGGTGGTGACATAGCATAGTCCAAGGAGGAAGGAGAGGATGGCAATTGGTCTTTGGGAAGACAGAGGCTGTAGGATTGAACACAAGCACTAAGCCTACGAGAGGGAGGGTGAATGGTAGAAACACTAAAAATCAATATCTTTTGTAGAATAAAAGAAACCCTCAAACCTGGATGGAGTGCACCGGTCAGACTTATCTCTGTTGCGACGGTTTGACCACCGTATGTCTGCCAGTAGAACCGCTGTCTCGTCGCCGCGCTCTTGTCGGATGAATCATCGGAATTCAGAAGGATACACACTAAAGATGCTCTTCAAAGTCGATCAACTTTATTGCATCAAGATGTGTTTACAAAGCGCACGCAAAGCATTCCTCTCTCTCAAAACTAAACCCTAGCTTTTCTCTCTTCCAAAAGTTATTGCTCTAGGGTCTCAACCCCTCATCTATTTATACCTAAAACCTCATACACAAAGTAGGAGTAGAACTTCTAGTCCCACTAGGACTCAAACCTTCAATTACCAAATCTAATTATAATTTACCAAATTAAATTCTCCTTTCCACAGCCAACTCGGACTCCCTCACATGCAGCCAGTATTGTAGCAGTTCTGTCCGAGTACTGTAGCAATCCAGTCCGAGTACCATAGCAATCCAGTCCGAGTACTGTAGCAGTGTTGTAGCTAAATATTTCTTCTAATTTTCTTCTCTAATTTTACTCTAAATTTATTCATGATTTTTTCGCCGCTTGCACACCCAATTTGCAAAGCCCGTTGTGAAGACCTCCCACACGATATCCATCCACTGGGTGCAACCTTGTGTCCAATCTCATCACCCGGCATTCTTGATCGTCCTGGACTTCGGCTCCTCCCAGAGCGTAGTCACAATCCTATCGTTGACCAAGATTGACCACAAGTCACCTGCACACCCATAGATAAACCAACCGTTTTTAGGCACAGATAACGCAACCTGACCCACATTAGTCACACACACTCACGCTAACATCAACAGATATTTTTTAACAAATTTTCGTTAAATAAATAATTTGCAAAGCTAATTGTTTATCATAAAATATTAATCATGATAATGATTTTACAGAGGCGAGCTCATTCCCTCCGCCACAGTGGCCAAGAGAGGGAATGCCCTAGGTGGAGTGGTTTTGTAGGCGTGGAGGAGCTCGGGTAGCTAGGTCAGTTAGGGGGGCAAACTCGAGACTTTTGGTGGCCTAATCATGGAGGTGAGAGAGAGGGAGACGCCAAGGTGGCGCGAGAACTTCTCAGGCGGAAGACCGATTGATGGCGATGATGAGACGGGTGGTAGATGGCGGTGGATCGAAGGGCTGTGTTCAAACCGTGAGTGCAGGCTCGAGTTGCACGGAAAGGCGTGAGAGGGAGGGAGCCGTCTTGGGGACCATGCCGTCGTAGAGCTTGGTCAAAAGAGGGGGAGAGGGAAAGGGAAAGCAAGGTGGCCGAAGTGAGGCTGTCCCATCTTTGGCGGCTAGCGCTTCGCATTGGTGGGGCCGGGCGGGGCCGCAGTGACGCGAACGTCCTCTCGGGACTTTGAACGAACACCTGAGAGGCGTGGTTGCGGAGGACGGGACGGAGACAATGACAGCGCGCGGTGAGCGGGGCACGCGCACTCTAACAGCCCTAAAAATGACCAAATTTTTAAAATCGTTTTTTAATTTTTGTGAATTTTTAAAAAATCACACGTCAAGTTTGTCGTTTCGTTTAATTTTAAAAATGTCGTTCTTTCGTTCACCGTATTTGTTTCCCTTCCTTTTCTTTTTGTTTTATTTTATTTTTCTTTGGAAATGCAATCTATCCAACCATCTATCTATCCTAAATTCTCACGGACGATTCCGTGTCGTTCCCGAGTCATCAGCCTATTTTCCTTTGGCTCATGGTTGATCCGTTTTTCCTCAACCCAGTTTGCCTTTTTCTTTCTTTCTCTTTTTCTCTATTTTTTTTGTCGGCCCAGGCTGGCCCCGACTGCCTTGCCGCTAATATCTTCTCGCGAGCCACGCAGCCGCTTCTCCTGTCCACGCGTCGCAGCCCCATACCTCAGCCACGCCACCAAGCTAGCTGCTCCAACTCGAGCTCATCACCTCGAGCCCGGCTACGCCGGCGCCTCTGTCTCCCTTCCTATCTCCACCTCCGTTGCTCCTCGTCGCTCGGCACCAACAGGGAAAGAGACCGCCTACAGCTCCTCTCCTATCTCCCCAATGCCGCCCCGACCTCCGCGGCACCAATCACCGCCACCGGCAGGGAAACAGAAAAGAGCCGAGTTCGGCCGTTGGAGGTAAAACGGCAAAATTCGTCGTTGCCGTTGCGTATCTCCCAAAATTGAAACCATCACCGTCTTCTTCATGCTAAAACTCGCCAAACCCCTCTCTTTCCCCGACAAGCTCGCCACCGGGAGCTCGCTAGCGCCGCCCCGCGCCGCCTGCCCTGTTCTGCCCACCGCCGGCTGCAGGGCGCGCCGCCGTCGCAGTCATCCCCGCGCTCGACCGTCACCACCTTCGGCTTCCCCTAGTCGCCCTGAACCTCCTCAGCCGCCGCGCCACTGCCGGAATTCGCCGGAGCGCCGCCGCCATGGCCGCCGCCGCCGCTGTCCCCTGCTCGCCGCCGCTAGCCTCGCCGTCGGCCTGCCAGCTCCGGAAACCCTGGGGAATGGATTTTCCTCGGCCCCAGAAAACTAGAACCGGTCTCACATCACCACCCCTCGGCCTCCCTCGCCGCCGGCGCCATTAAACCGCCGTTGAACTCCTCTGAACCAGAGAAACCTAAGACAACCGGTTCAAACAATTTTCCTTCAGAAAAATAATTCCAAAAATCTATTATTCCCTGGTTTGATTGGTTTAGTGACCGTTTGACCTCAAAATCAAAATACGAGACATATTTCTAACTCCTTGAATTATTCTGAATCCATCTGCACTAGTTTTGTTGCAATCCGAGCAACCGTTGACACAACCCTAATTTTGGCTCCAGGGTTTCCGTTTGACGTGACTTCCGAAAAATCCCAAATTTCTTCTATAATTCTTCTTTTTAATTATCTTGTGCACTTTCTGAATTTTGGCATTTTTTTTGGAATTATACGTTTATTTATTTTTATTTGTATATCGATAGAACCCGCCGCAGCAAATTCGATCGAGGAGTCCGAGTACGCCTACGCAGTCGTAGGAGGAGACGAGCGGTACGACTACGCCAACCCTGAAGGCAAGTCATGTACTCTTTGAACACAATTGAACCCAATCTGAAGTTAGGCCATATTTTGGGTAGATGTACTTACCTTGCAAGTACTATATAACATGCATGGGTTATTTTAGTAAAAATCCTTTTGAAATAGTAGTGACCAGTTACTTTATATTGTTATATATTATGTCATGCCATGAATTGAGCCTATTATATCCTTGATAACCCTAGATTAATTTTGATTATCATGAGCATATTAATTATTATGCAAGGTTATCATTTTATGTGATAGTTTTGGAGGTACTGTGATTTATTTAAAGTTTTAAGGACATAACCCCCTTTACTAGTATAAGTGACATAGTTAGCGCCCATCCGCACGATCAAGGTATTCGGACCCAATGTGTACTGCTCCAGTGAATTGAACTTCTGCAGCCTTTCAGTGTATCGGCATTTTAGGCTTTAACGTGTGTAATAGTCACAGAGTGATGTAAGATTATTTGATTATGTGAGTGTGGGTACTGCGGTCCCCTTTGTAGTCTTTGAGGACTGCGTGTTCCTCCTAGTTGTGCAATAATGGGTGGACGAGTCGTTAGGTTGGTGCATACCCTCGCGAAGGCCAAGTTGAGGCCAACAGGAGCCTTGTTCTATAACCTGCTAGGCAGAACAGAAATGAGCTTGGGGCAGTATTACACTTTGTCATCTTCAGCCTAGCTAGCTGTGGGTATCGTGCGGGTAAAGCTGGGCAGACGCTGCAGAGTTGTTTGGTATTCGAATACGCCGTGCTCCCGGTAAATGGAGATATGTCTATGAGTGAATCTAGAGTAATGGCAAGAGTAGACTTGAAATAATAGTTTAAATTGTGAGACAATAGCATGAAATGTTAAACTCTTTAAAATTAAACTTATTTATAAAATAGGATATTTGTGAACTACTGATAAGGTTTAGAGTTAAACTAGTTCTTTTCTTTGTTATATCCTGCATTAGTATACGTTTCCCTGCATGGCTTGCAGAGTACTTGTGTTCTCAGTCTTGCATATTTTGGGCTCCAGCCGTTCTGGAAGAAGTTGCAGGGGAAGTCGAGGAAGCCGTCGATCCGCAGGACTGGGACGAAGACGAAGACTTCGAGTTCTAGGTCGACTCTACACTCAGGCCATTCCTGTGGCGTCTTTTGGTTGTATGTGTATGGCCATAGGCCCGTTGTGTGAGTGTGTTGAGTCTGGGTTGTCTTAGAACCTTGATGGTTTGTATAATTAATCAAAGTTCTGTTTCTGTATCATTCTACACGTAACTGAATGTCCTGGGCGGTTACGTGTGTTGTGGGACGTTTGGACCCCCTCCGAACGGTCCCCACACGCACGGGGTGATGAGTAACTGATAGGGGGCCCGACGGGAGGATGGAGTGAGGCGGGCGCACGTGTAAGCATGGTGCCCCCAAGTGGGTCCGCGCTCGGCGATCGGACAGCAGCCCGAGAGCATAGGGGACGCGTGTTGGCTATCGGCATTGCGGGGGGTCGTGAGCGGCGGCAAGTAGGATCGGACGGCGGTCTAGAACACGTGTGGACACTCAACGCCTATCCACGGCGTGTAGCGGTCGCACGCGGAGGGTTGGGCCATGGGCTGCAATGGCCTGGTGGCGGGGAAGGGAGATCGACGGCTGCGTGCAATGCTCGAGCCACGTGGCGACAATCCAGCGGCCGGCGGTGCCACACGGTCACATGTGGGCCATGGGCTAACTGGGCCATGCGGCGGCCTGCTTGGGTAAAAAGAGTGTGAGGGAGAGAGAGCTGGGCTGGGCTGAAGATGAGGGGAGCGGCCTGGCTTTACAGTATCCTTTCAATATTTTCTAGGGGATTAGATTTAAGGGATTTTTAGAGATTCAGACTGAGATTTTGAATTCAAATTTAATATTTGAACTCAGGCAACATTAGGGGTTTCAAGGAGGGGAAGCTTGGATATTTTTGGAAAGGGTTTCGTTTTTGGACTTCGGGGATTATTCGGAGAGGATTTCAAGGAGAACGAGGGTTTGATTTAAATTCGGATATCAATTTGAATTCTTACTAACTTCGGGAATTTTGGGGGGGGGGGGGGGCAATAAGGGGATTATTTTAGGGTTTTGTTATGAAGGATTGGAACGTAGTCCGAGATTGGGTATTTGAGGGAGAAAGCCGATAGGGTTTTAGAAGGGGGGTTTGAATACAAACATTTGAACTCGGGTTTATTTCGGAATGGAGATTTTTGGAGAGGTGATTTTTGGGATCCATGGAGAGGAAACAAACCGAGATCCATATATAACTTACGACACATCACACAAAAGTGAAAATTTCACGGATAGGTTTTATTAAAATTGGGTTTAATGTCACGCTGAAACAGGGCGTTATAGTCCATCACTTTTAATGTTAATACATGAATACGAGATGATGCTCAGGTTTTAAATATAAAGCACAAATATAGTAATAATTCGCCGTGTGCTTTTAAGTGGGATTGTTATTTTCCATATGTTACGTTAGAACAATGTTCATTTTGATGCGATGGAAATGATACTTTTGATTTAGTCAAGAATTGCTTGTCATGGACATTTGAAAAACTATGTTGGATTATTTAATGATATTAGTTGCAGTCAATATGTTTGATTTAATCTATATTAGTTGCTACGCGCGTTACATGTGCATGATTACTAGTATGATTTAATAATTTTAAAATTTCTAATTAACAAGTATTGAATTGTATCTGGTTTGGAGTCTTAGTTGTATCTTTTCTATGCTTTAATAAGTCTAAAATTTGGAATAAATAATACGAGTTGTGTTCAGTTTAGAGTCTTGATTTCTACAAGACGCAGAATAGATAGATTTTAACATGGCCTACAATGTTAATTGTAAATATATGGACATGATAATACAACTCATCTAATCAACACTAGATGTTTCTGGTTAACGGGGGAGCTCCTAGAAAATGTTTAATTAGTATATGCATAGATCTTATTCTCACTATATATATGTCGACTATATTAATTAAATTTCTCCACCCATTTACCAAAAGCACAACCTGAATTAATACTCTTTGTTTAAAAACAAATGTCTTTCTAGTATGACTATAATTAAACCTCGAAACTATTAAAATATATAAAAAAATATGTAAAAACGATATTAGTAGTTTTGTCATAAAAAATACTTTAATATGCTTATATTTTTAATAGTTTTATAAACATGTCGTTAGGAAAAGTCATACTCCTTCCGTTTCATTTTATAAGCCATATGATTTTTCTCATCTTGTTTTAAAATATAAGACATGCATTCTAATTTATTGCTTATCTTCCCCTATTTATTGTAAGCCACTCTTCTTGAACAAAATCTTAGTAACTACTCTTTTCTATTTCCAATATATTTAAATATGGGTAGCACGGAAATTTTAATTAACTTATATTTTTCTTAATTTAATACTCTCCTTAGTTCTTGTGTGAGTGTCCATTTAAATTGTGCCTTATATTTTAAAATAGAAGGAGTAATACATTAGAGACTTAATTTGTCGATGCCTTAACTCTTAAACAACAAGTAGTACCAAAAAAACAAAGGAAATATTAGAAAAGCCACTTTGAGTGATCTGAACGAATGCGCCATCCTCAATTGTCACAAATCATGAACCATATCTATTCATGGCCTCTCCTTTCTGAGAAATTATTGATGGCCACAGTACTAATGCAAACTATGCGACAAGGACAAGTCTCCACACGTCATCTTGCTACTCGCTTAATCCCCTAGTGCCTAGTGATAGCTACCATACGTGCCATCCAGCCTAATCAGTCCACGTCATCACTCACACCCCCATCACGCAACCCCACCCAATCACGCACCACCACCAACAACACCGCTCGTGCCCGTGCCGCGCGCCACCGCCGACCAGTCGCTCAGTGCTCACCGCCGGCGCCGCCGACGATCTCCTTGATCCGCAGCATGAGGTCCCGCGACTCGGCGAACTCGGGGAAGATGTAGAAGGCGTGGATGGCGTCGGGGTAGTCGAGCACCCGCACCGCCTTCCCCTTCCCGCGCAGCGTCTCGCAGTAGCGGCGCTGCCAGTCCTGGAGCGGGTCGTAGCCGCCGATCACCACAGTGGTGGGAGGGAACGACGGGGAGTAAATGCCGGCGGCGCCGGCGGGGGCCGCGGCGTGGGCGGCCTCGTGGGTGCGGTCGGCGCCGGGAGGGAGGAACGCGCGCCAGAGCCAGTCGGTGCGCGGGACGGAGACGATGGGCGCCCCGACGAGGCGGAGCTCGGCGGGGGTCCGCTCCTCGCCGCCGAAGAAGGGCTGGATGGCGATGAGGCCGGCGAGGCGGAGGGTGGTGAAGGTGTGGGAGGCGAGGGCGTAGCGGCGGGCGACGTGGTGAGCGATGTTGGCGCCCGCGCTGTCCCCGGCGACGAAGCAGCGGGTGACGTCGAGCGGCGGGACGTCGGCGGCGGTGGGGTGGTTCTTGGGGTCGTCGAGGAACCGGAGCGCCGCGAGAGCATCGTCGTAGGGCGTGGGGTAGCGGTGCTCCGGTGAGCGGCGGTAGTCGACGGACAGCACCGCCGCGCCGGCGTACCTGGCGATGCGGCGGCACGCGGCGTCGTAGGCGCGCGACGCCGCGGACAGGTACGCGAACCCGCCGCCGTGGAAGAACACCACGACGGGCAGCGGCTTGGCGTCGCCGACCCCCCCGGCGGAGTCGGGGCAGGGGTAGAAGAGGCGCGCGCGGAGCGGGAGAGCCGGGTCGACGTCGACGTCCCGTGTGGCCACCCCCTTGCACGGCGCCGTCGACGCCGGGACGTGCGGGTCGAGGAAGTCGAGAACGCGGCGGTTGATGGTGCCGTCGGCGCGGCAGGTGGCGTCGGTGACGCAGCCGGCGGCGAGGATGGAGAGGCGCGTCCGCCACGTCATCGGCGGGGCCACCCCCTTCCTCTGCTTCTCCGGATCCGCCGCCGCCGCATGATCCATGGCCGGCCGGAGCAACACACGAGACACCTCGCACCTCTCCGAGTACTCGCTCCTCTCGATTCCGAATCGGGCAGCTGAGCTTTGTCGGAAGCGGGAGCATGGGAGGCAGGAGTATTTATGGGAGGCGACCGGACGCTGACCGGTGGGGCCAGGTACAGCGAAAGGTGGGGCCATAGCCACGTGCCGGCCGGGAGGTCTACTACTACTAGCCGTCGGTCGGCATCGGCGGCGGCGGCGGCGGCGGGAGCAACTGATTAATTACAGCGACAACGCCATTAAGTATGATCTAGTGCCTATTGGTATGGGAAGTAAATGGGCGCAACTACTAGCGTGTGTTTGGCAGATGCACGCACTCTGCGTGTGTACGTGCGCGTGTATCGGGCGTTTTTAGCACGGGTGCAGGAGACCAGCTGCAACAGCACACGAGTTCAGCGGCACGGCGCCAATGGTGTGACGATGGGCAGCGTCGAGCGTGGATACTGCTCCTCCTTTCTGTAATTTCTGTAAGAAACTAATCGTTCAATCTAAAATATAAGAATTTTTAGAGTGTTTTTTAAATTATTTTTATTGTTGATTTTTATATTTTGAATTGTTTAGAATTCTTTTGCAAACATTTGATATGCTTTGCAATCATTGAACCAGAGGGAGAAAGAATTATATGGAAGTACGTTTAACTTTATTTGAAGACTGAGGTTTGTTTAACTGAAACATTCATCCATCGCTCTAGAGCATAGTAAAAAAATCAGATCGGACTGACGGTTGAACCGGAATCGGTGACCTGCCTAGCTAAGTTCCTTTGAAAGACCGTTCATGCTAATGGACCAGCATAAACTGGGCGAGCAGGATGGTTTTCCTAAAACTGATGAAACCAGCGAACCATAGACCAGCGTTTTTTTGTGGAACAGGTCCAATCGAACTCAGGTGGCCAACACGAAGCTTTTCCTCCTTGACCATCTAGGCAAACAGTGGACTTGCCGTGGTTGTGTATGAAAATTACAGGGAGAGTATCTATTCTATAGAACCGCAGTTGGACTTGCCGTCACAGTGGTTGGACCGGAGGACCGGTGAACCGAGAGCATGGATGGGTTAAGTGTCGGTCCGACTTTTTTTTATTATGCTTTAGAGTAGGCACATCTGCTTAAGCTCTAGCCAGGCAGGGAGGAGCATTGATCTATAGTGGTAGCACTGGGTCGAACTACTTTTAGGGCCTTCTTTGACACTACTATAAAAATGGTTTTCCAGATGGTACCCTTTTCAAAAAATAGGCAGGCCATAAAACCAGTCGCCTGCGGTTAGTTTGCCACGTGGGGGAGGGAGAGGGGGTGGGGGGGTTGTGGCCGCCTGTGAAGATGTATTATCGCTGGCGCCTGCTTTTGCCGACCGCCTGCGAAAACACTACTATTTTCGTAGGCAGGCCACGTTGCGAGCTGCCGGCGGCCCGCATAACAAGCCGCCAGTTGTGCGGTTTGCATAGGCGACTCCTTAAGAGGCCCGCCAGCGAAAACCCCCCTATATAAGGCCATCTTTAAGCTCATGCTGTTTACTGGAGCTTGAGCTTTCTCTCTCATTTAAAACCAAAAATATAGGGGGAAGGTTTGTAACTCAAAATCTTCGGTGGATTTTGGTATCTAAGGTTGGATCCTTGTTCTTCTACCTTCTTTCTCTAGTTTGTTTCTAAATTTGTGTTTTCAATTTGGTTAATTTTGCATTCATGGTGTTCTTATATGTGATCTAGATCTATAATTTTTAATTGGCAACTTGGAGCTCAATTTGGCCCAAAGTTTTTATGCAATCTTTGAGCAATGGTGTTTACTTATCCGTCAATGATGATGATTTAGCTAAACATGTGGTGCTTGTAAGTGTGCAACTGCTACATTCTACTTGTTAAGACTACCTATACATTACTGTGGGCCTAATTTCATCATCCGTTTTTTACAGGATGAATTACGACATAGCGGAAAAGATGGGCGAACCTGTCGCCTGCCTAAACCCATGTTGAATAAACGAGCCAAACCATACCTTCAAACTGGATAAGAAAAAAATGTCTACGGAGCTACTGGCCATGACTCCCGCAGAGAGGGATGGCTACGTAGCGGAAAGACATAATAATAAAATATTAGAGGTGGCCACTTACATAGGTCGAGCAATGCACTCTATGCAGGATAACAGATACATATACGCCCCATACAACTTTGGGTAAGTTTGATATCTGGTTCATACTTTACTTCTACTTAATCATGACTCGACTAATAAAACATTTCACGGTATTTTGTGTAGCGATCATTGGATTTGTTTTCTTTTGTATCCAAAGGATGACGAAGCTATGGTACTGGACCCCAAAAAGGACAGTACCTACATCGAATTCCTCTAAATTTTAGATTAGTAAGTGATATATACAAATTTGAACTATGGACTTCCCGTTCATGATGTGTTGTTATATGTATGACTAACTCCCTCTATTTGCTCGGACAACATCTACAAGCTCTTCTATCAAGAGGGTAGAGAATGGTTGGAAAAAAGAGACCAGCTGCTGATCCGCAATAAGTGGCCAGTAATTAATGATGGACGTATGCTTCTGATAAGTTTGCGTGCTAATCCATATAACTAATTTACATTGTATTTATGTCTTACAAAGTGTCACAAGCAACCCAAAGGAAGCGTGATATTATGTCTGCGAGTACCTTAGGGTCAATAGGAGGTACTCCACGAACCTTGCAGCTGTAAATAAATCATCAACTATATGTTCATTATAGTTGCTAGTTTTTAATTGCTAACAATTTCTTTTCCCTGCATGTTCTCGATGCAGCTTCCTAGACTCCCAAAGTTTGGAAGGACGGTGGATGATAAAGCTATTGAGAATATATAGTGAGACATGTGCCGCTTCATCAACCATGAGTGCTGTCACAAGAAATGGAGGTTTTTCCATAAAGAAGGGCTTCTGAACTCAAACAAGAAATATGACTGTCTTGTTGACTGGGTCAAGAGAATTATATAAATTACACATGTGGATCGATTTGTAAGATATTTCACAAACATCATCTAGTACTATGTGTTTATATAAGTATGTGTAAATATATTAATTAATATTGTACATATTATCAAATACAGCTTCGATTGATAAAGATAACCTTTTTTATTGATTGTCCAATCAAATCATCAACGATTCTATATACATAATACGTGAACCCAAAAATAAATTCAAAATTGGCGGTGTCGGTGTGGAAACACCTATAGCGGGAATCCAGGGGGACCCCCTTTGTGAATTCAGCCCAGGGGATTGAATGTGTGTTTGATTCACCGTAGGTAGCTGGTGGAATAAGTGGGACAAAAGGAATTATGTAGGTTCAGGCCACCCGGAGGTGTAATACCCTACTCTTGTTGCATTTTTGGTTCTCTTCAGGATTGCTTCCAAGCAAAGCTTACAAGACTTAGGCTGTGGGAGGTTTCTCTCAAGTTGATCTCGAATCTAGAGTTGGATTCTTCGATCCCCCTCCTCCTCCCCTTTATAATCTTTGGGGAAATATCATAGTGGCTACACAGTGGGAGTTTTAGGAAATTAGGTATGCTAAGTCCCATCTTGTGCTGGCCAGTAGGCCCGGCCGCTTGTCCTCCTGCCTGCCCCTAGAGCATGTGAGGAGAGGAGCAATGGTTGTCCGCCACAAGTCCGGACGTGACCATCGAAAACTTGCGAGAGGAGCCGGGGCTTGCCCCACTGGCCATGGGACCCACCCGTTTGCCTTACGTTGAAGCAATAGGGGCGCGGTGAGGCGGAGTGGGCGGCATGATAGTCCACCATGCCGCCTGCTATCCCACGCCCCTTGTCAGGAAAATGGCAATGATGGCTTGCGGCGAGGAGTGTATTGCCATCTTGTCGCCCATAATGAGAGCAGTGCGGGGAGACCGAAGTGAGGAGACAAGTTCCTTCGCGTCGTCATTAATGCCCCTGCCCTCACATAATGAGAGCAGTGCGGGGACACCGAAGCGTGGTGATGTGGCTCTAGGCCACCCCGAGCCGCTAGCAATGGAAGCCCTTGTTCCCATTTCACCAACAGGTGGGAAATCTAAATTCAAAATTTGGCGCATAATCATCACAGGGAACCACATTGCAAAATTTGCCTCCTACGAAACTATCTTCACAAGCGGGTTACATTGAGTGACAGCCTACGAATAAACATCTTCGTTGGTGGTTGTCGTTACCGGGCCACCTGCGAAGACTATTTTTGCTAGCAGCTGCGTTATGTAGCCTGCAAGCGAAAATGGTTTCACACTGGCGGTTGTTTGCCACCAGCAAAAAAGAGTGCGTTTTTTTGGCCATTGATCACTAGCGGCTGGGCCACCCGCCACTGCAAACGTGATTTAGCCACCAACAATTTGCTTTTTCGTAGTAGTGTGAGAACAAAGTTTGAAGTTTTTTTTTAATAAAAATCATGTTTATTCCCGGGGTCTATCAATCCTACACGCTAACACGGTTACCACGCTAAAAAAATAGACGAATTTCATGTTCAAAATTTTTAAATCAAAATTTTCAAACTCAAGGGATCGAACATGGTACGGACATTAAACATAGGGCATAGGTTGTAACAATTATTGGTGAGGTGCTACCGTACTATTGTTATTTGTATTGTACACTAATCAATATCGCTCTCATAATCTTTGGTTGTTAAACTATTTATATGTAGAGAAATGACACCGCGGATTAAATATATTGAACACCTTGTGATATAGATGGCCAAACGGGCCTATTGGGCCGGGACGGCCCGAGGCCCGATATGACACGGCCCGTTTAGGCACAACTCCTGTAGCGGGCTGTGTCGTGCTGGCCCACGTACTGAGGCCTTGGCCTGGGCATGGCCCATAGAGCTGTCGGGCCGTGCCATGCCAGCGTGGGCCCAAACACGGCACATGGGTGGGCGCCAGCCTGGTAGGCACGGCGACCCATCAAGCGATGGCGGCCTGCGTGACCGCGCATGAGGAGAGGAGGTAGCACCTGACGTAGGAACCGACTCGGAGTCATCTTGCTCGATGTTTGGATATGACATAGGCATGTAATTTGGGTTGAAGTCGCTTAGTTGGAATGACAGGTAGTTTGGATTTATCCTAAAATATAAATGCAAAAAATTAATTCATATACCAAATAAATAGTACAAACAAACAACGAAATTTAGAATTTTTTTATTTTGCAGGAGGAGTGGAGCTGTGGAGGCTTCCCCAAAATATGTTTGACTTTTAGACAAAATTTGTCTAAATCAAAAATTAAAACTAGAAACAAACTCACAATTCATAAACTAGCACAAGAGATCATAAGATAAGAGGTTTGGATAAGCCATGATGTTGGGGGGTGACTGCCCTATTTATAGAAAAAAAATTCATATTTTTTGGGATTTTTTTCAAAATTTTTGAATTTTTTGCCTTCCAACGGCTAAATTCAAAAATAGCCGGTAAACTAGCCGTTGGAGGACAAGTGTTGCAACCAGATTGGCCATCCGCCTTTGCCGTGCCGTGCCGCCCGTGGGCCGTGCCATCCGCTATAGGAGCCGGGTCATGCCGCGTGCCGCACCGGCGGCCTACTAGCAATCGTGTTCGGGCTGGCCCGGCCCAGCATGTTTAGTGTAGCATCGTGTCTAGGCCGGCTTGTTTTGGCATGGCCCACTTGACCACCTATACCTTATGATATGAGTGTAACAGATTTGTAGACCCACTAGACGAGGCATGTGGGCTTTGAGCTCAATATACCCCCAGAACAATGTGTTATATGTGTCATGTCGATGTTTAGCCAAAAGACTGTTGTATTTGGAAGACTTCCCACTTTTCAAATTGGTCATCCAACATTCTGTGCGTGATTCCTTTTGGCCGTTGGCCTCTTTTTATCTGCATTTTCTGCTGAATACAGGGACACGGATTAATGTGCATGACAATGACATATATAGCAGCTAAGCTGCGAAATTAGAAGAAATGGAGAGTCCACATAAGGCCTTGTTGTTAGCAGTGCTCAACGACAGGTGTACTGGACATTCATGGCAAGAGAATTGATGGAAGTATGATGTCCACTCCAGTAAGAGTACTTTTCTTCACTCCAGGAAGGGTAGCTGCTAGCTGCCAACATACTATATAGTACTAGTACATGAACATAACCATTGTGTCTTTGCGTGTAAGTAAATACTGCATGATCCCATTTTGTATAAAGTCATGCCAAACTGTTGAATCAATGTAATTATGTATGAGATCATGGATTCTTTAAGTACTTTATAATGTGGAAGGTAAGCATATAAATGTAAAAAAAAATATCTTTACTGTTTAAAAAAAACATAGTGGTGACCTGTAAATCCTACCCTAGCAGACACACTCAATTTTATCCGTTAAATCCTCAGATCCAACAGCTCCCTCACTCCTTACCCTTAGCCGACGCCCCCCCGACTCCTCGCTCCTCGCTCCTTCCTATCAGCCATTGCGCCCGCTGTCCTCTCCCGTCCCAGCCGCCGCCCGCCGACCTCTCCAGTCCCAGCCACGGCTGCCCCCCGCCATCTGCCGTCTCAGCCGCCGCCGCCCTCCGCCATCATAGCCGCCACCTCCATCTGCCATCCATTTGCCGTCTGCCGGTTGCCGTCACCGCGGCTGCTTCTCCTTCCTGAGCTCTGCTCCTGCTGCTGCCGCTTGAAGTTTGGCATAGGTTTGTATCTGTAGTTTTACTGGCGTTCTTTTGTGTGTGATTTTGGTTGCTGTGTTGCTGAGGTGCTGACCTACTGCTGCTGCGTTCTGCCTCTTGCTGCTGCTGACGACCAGAGGGGCAGAGAGGAAGGAAGAAAGAAGAAGCACGGAGAAAGGAGAAAGAAGGGAAGAGGCAACTTTGGGAATTTTTTGTGATCTTGCAAATTCGTGGAATTTTGTCTCAAATTTGAGTGTCCTTGCTACAAGGGTAATTTCTTTTAGTCCCAATTTTGAATAGAACTAAACTAAACTACATATCCTTACGCAACTCAAATTCAATGTATACATGATCAAATATAAAAACACACAAAAAAAATAATGAAATACCTTGCCAATATAAAATGCATACTCTTAAACCTTATCAATTTCTACTCGAAGCCTATATGCTTGATTTGTGCTCTTATCAGTTTGGGGGTGTCAGTTGAATTGCTTGTAAAGTAATGAAGCAATGTTATTTTCTTCTCCATTTGTAATTTGCAAATCTATTGACAAATCAAAAGGTATGAAACATAAGGCTCTGTTTATCATAAATCATAATATTTCCTCTATCTTATGCAATAGATAAATAGGAGTAGATTAGAGATTTAGAGACTACAGATAAGTAAAAAATACTCACAGTTTTTATTTCTTCCCCCCGCTGACTGCTCCCATCCTGCACTTCCAAGCCATCATAGTACAGCTGCGTCAGCGCCCCGCTGCTTGCCGCCGCCGGCCACGCCGCGCCTGCTGCTTACCGCCGTCGACTGCTGCTGCTTGCCGCCGGGGCGCGCTGCTGCTTGCCGCCGGGCCGCGCCTCCTGCTGCCGCCGCCGACTGCTGCTTCTTGTCGCCGGGCCGCGCCTGCTGCTGCTTGCCGCCGCCGAGTCGCCGACTGCTGCGCCTGCTGCGCTGCTTGCCACCGCCGCTGCCTGCAAACGCACACAAGGGGAGAGAGACTCCATCCCTAAGTCAACATATTAATAGGCCTGAGTGATGGTTTTCCAAATGGGCCAATCACTTAATCCGGCCCAATTGCTGCTCAGCCTGCCCCTGTTCTTCTTCTTCCTTAGCTCCTGATAGCTTCTTTCTCCCTCCTCCATCCAGTGGCGAATTTAGATGCATATATATTAAAATTTTTTTGCAAAAATCGGAGGGTAGGCTAGAGCCTGATGAAGCCTACCGCTTAGATCCGCCCCTGATCTTGGAGTCTCCTCTCCACTCGGATGGTTGGGGGCTGGCCGGTGATTTCTGCGCTGAATAAACTTGAGTGCCGCCTGCCACATGTTCGATCATTTGCCTCTTAGGGCTTGCCCTTCAACTGTATGAGTTTTTATTTTTTTTCATTCTTTTATTGTTCTTCTGTGATGGTTTGCAGGAGGCCAGGAGCAATGGTGTACTTCCATTGTTGCTGGGCATTTTAGAGCTTGTGTTTTCCAGGAAGTATGTAAGAGAATTGGTACTTAAGAGACAATGTTTTGTATAGTTCGATATTATATTGTCGGTGCTTAGTGAGTTTGGTAATCTTCATTCTGAACTCAATCTGCGCATTGCAGGGTAATGCTATTTCTGATTCAGTGATTTGACTATAGTCCAGAAAATACACATGAGCATCTGACGGCCTCACTACCTTGAAATATGTCTGCCGGAAAGTTAAGTAAATTGGTACATTGAATAATAGTATTTTTAGCAATTTTCTTTCTTTCTGGTGAGGCGATTTTTTTTCAATACACCATTTAATAGCATTTTCGGGCATGTAGAAAAACCTGACCAATTTTTAAATTATACTTATTCCCAAAGGAAACACATCCATGATCGATCCCCTCAAGCACTCACAGCCACCAAGTACTAGGTGCCTCGACCAGCATCCATTCTGCACGCCATGTTTGTTCCTCCCCAGCTAAACTCCCTCTCCACCTCTCAGAACACACGGCTCCATGCATGCATGCATTCCTCTTAGAGAAGGAACCAACCAGTGACACCGCCACACCACAATGGCCATAGGTGACCAGGGAAGCTCTCACTTGATCAGAAGGCTCGATCGAGCACAGTGCAGCTGTCGGTGCTTTGTATCAACAATAATTATATGGGGCTATTCGTAAGACCTAAATTTGATGGATGCAAAGGAACACAAAACGAATTTATCCTGGTTCAGGCCCTCAAGATGAGATAATACTCTATTTTCAACTGTTGTGTATTGTCTTCGAGGTTTCTCTGGTGAGATTGGTTATGGTGTATGTTCTCTACCCCGGGGGCTCCTTACCTCCGTTTATATACTAAGGAGACAAGGTTACAAGGTAGAAATTCCAATCGGACTCAACCAAGTAATTTTCTTCTAGGAACACATCGTATTCGGCTAGGACTATATCCTTTCCCTTATCATGCAAGGTAACATAAGCCAAGTTTTATTGTATCCTTAATTACATGATCAGGCCCACTCTCTATCTGAGTAGATATATTGCTTTTCATGAGGTACCCAGGACCCATGGCCTCCACAGTAGCCCCTGAGACCTTTATAGTTGAGTCATAGCTGACGCCAAGTGCTTATCCTCCACCGTGAAGATTTCCCAAATGCATTGCTCCCGAGTATCCTTTGTCCGAGTACATCTTCTCCAAGTCCTGCTTTATGTTAGCTGGCAACGAGGCTATGAAGGGCTTCATAGAAAAAGTTAAATAGTATGCGCCGAATAGGCACACCTATTAGGTGTAGCCCCCTGATTTTGTGCTAAATTATGAAACAATTAAACATAAAGTCAAAGATCTTTAACCATTAAGTTTTTCCCAAGTGATATATTTCTCAGAAATTGAACTCTTCAGCATTATATCAGCTGAAAAATATTTTTGCTCAAGACATTTTGGCTAAGCATTAAGCCGAGTACTACTCATGGATTTTAACCCAATGTGTGGTTAGGTGTACTTGAGAGATACATGTATTCCCAATTTTAATGGAGATCAGCTATTGATCTTTGTAAGGATATATTCTCAATACCTATTAAATAATTCAGATACCTGAACACATGTGTCCAGCAATTAAGCTTAACTTAAAGAATATCTGATTATTTTAATCGGCTCTTGTAAAATAGCATCCATACTGTGATTTTAACACAGACAACCATTGGCCTAATAGGACATGCTGTTTAGGAACGCATATCTTATGGCCCATTACTGAGTAGGCCAGCCCAAGCTAACCACCCAGCGAAGGCCTATAAATCCCGGGGAGAGAGAAAAGATTCCCCTTTCTTTCCTAAATCCTCGAAATTTTTCGCCTCCCAAATCCACGCACGCAGCTCTTGTGCCCTCCGCTCCCACCTAGGGTTTCCAAGCACTCTAGCTGTCCTTCGCGAATCCGCAAGGCCTTCCACTTTAATCGTCGATTCCCATCACCTAGAAGCTTTTTCCCCTACTTTTTGATCTTCCAAAATGCCAAGGGCTTCATTCGATGTTCCCCATATCCCGACTGGGACATGGCTGACGTCTACTACATGCTCCACAAAGCTCGCTTATTTGGAGAAGAAGTGCCTCCAGCCGAAAGAGCTCATCAACTGGCGCCCGGCCATAGGTGAGACAGTTCCCTCCCCCGATTCCCACGAGATCGTGCTGTTTGCCTATTTCTTCAACAGGGGTTTTGCTCTTCCTTCTTCTGATTTCCTCCATAGCATTCTTGATTATCAAATCGAGCTCATTCATCTCAACCCCAACTCCATCCTTCAGATCTCTATCTTCGTAACACTTTGCGAAGCTTTTCTCAAGGTCGATCCCCATTTCAACCTCTTTCGCTTTCTTTTCACGTCAAACCGTAGCCCTCCAAATCCAAACCTCAAGTCATTGGGGGAGCAGGACTTCAGCTCCATAATGAGATGAAGAAGGTCTATCTTCACCTCCCCCTGAAGACCTCTCTGAAGGGGTGGTATCAGGATTGGTTCTACTGCTCCAATCCAGATGCGACGATCGGTGACCCGGGCGCAGCATCATCGGTGGAGCCGGCATTTGAGGGGTGGCTGCAGCCAGGGGTATGGGGCTGAGGCAAGTGACACTGCAGGCAATGGCCATTGCCATACTGCTCGGCATCATCTTTTGCTTCGTGACGCTGCAGATCTACATGGTAGTTGGCATCGTGCCAAGGTTCAACATGCCTACCAGCGTCCTCAGCTTCTACTGCCTCAAATGGGTTGTCACCTTGCTATGCCACCGTGGCATCACCGCACTGCCCTTCACGCGCCAGGAGAACATCTTCCTCCTCACCAGCGTCAACATTTGCATCACCACTGCGCTCACTAGTATATAGCAACTCAATAATACACGCCTGTTTCACAAATAATTTAGCTCTAAAGAATCACTAATGTACTCTTGTAAAGAAACATCCATAGTATATTCTGGAAAAAGAAAATAATCCACCATTTTTATGCTTGCTTTTTATCTGATCACTAATTTTACATCATATGTTCTTTTAGCTCAGCATTTTCTGATCCATCCACCGATATGCGTTTGTTGTTTATGTTTCTTCTAGGCGGCTTTGCGACCTATATCATTGGAATGACTTCCACAGTAGCCAAAACACTTGCTGATGATCTAGATCCTAGAGAAATTGTTGAACACGTACCAACAGGACAATGGATGTTAATCCTCTTCCTTATTGGTCTCATGGGCATATTGTCCATTATACCATTCAAGGAGGTAAATCTTCTTTCATTAACTTAATACCATTACACATATCCTGTAATTCTAAATGGAAGCCTAAAAGGAGCTATATGTTTTTCGCTGATCATGAAAAACCACACTAAAGATTCTCACTATGAGAAATGCAATCCAACGCATAATGCTTATGTAAGGTTTTTACAATCTTGATGCTGTCCTTATGATGAGCACGGTTTGATGAAAGTTGTTATCTGCAGCCTGTTAACTTACTGGATACTTTGATAGCACTGGATTTGGCCAATTCAGCAGTTCGATCTGTGATTTTGCATTCATGGATGCTGATAAGATTAACGTATAATTTAATGTATTATTCCAAAAATTAACTAAAAAAATAAAAAGTAAAATGTCTGGAGCTAAAGGCATACTTTGCAGCCAATAAGAGGAAGGCATTGGATACGACCTAAATTAGCATCAAGGTATCCTGCTGACGAGAATGGTTTCACAAGATTTAATACATGGATACTCTTTTAGTATGGAACTTATAAAAAATATTTTAGTAAGACACACTTCCACAATAAATAGAATGTAATTGCATAGATTGTCATATTTCATAACTCGGTCTTACTAACAATATTTCTTCTCACTTTAGATCATGATCATCGACTACAGGTTATTTGTCACACCCCGATCTGACACCGCCGTACAACAGTACCAAATAGGGCGTGCCGCAGGAAAACAGCGTGAACTGCCTCCCCGCGGAACCGCGATACAGATACCAGTCCTGATGGCAACGGGGTGCCCGATCTTCCGTTAGGCAAAGATAACTCTTGATTTGGTGGAAATTTGACACTCACGATCCGGCTTCTGATCACCAAGACCCGAACCCTGCAATCGCAGTACCACGTCTTCTCTCGTTATCAACCGTGCGCTGCCCGGTTGACCTCGCCACGAAGGCTAATCCCTGCATGGGAATCGAAGAACACAAGCAAGAACAAGAAAGATTGCAACTCAATTGCAGATGAATGATTATACTCTCGAGTTGGGGTCTCACAAACCGATAAACGGCGAAACTGTTTAAGGACAGAATAATCTAAGCAAAACCCCCCTCTAAACAACGACGGCTACTGTATATATATATATATATATATATATATATATATATATATATATATATATATATATATATATATATATGTTGGGACGTCCTAGGGTTATCCCTAGGGCGCACACCACTTGGGTTTAGCCCACGACACCGTTACAAGGCCCAAGGCCCAAAACAGACTCGGACTGAAAGAGGTACATGTCTTGTTTTGACAATTCCGGACAGCTTAGGAGGAATTTTGACATGAAACCAAAACCATATGAAAGTAGACTTCATAAGCTTTCCAGCAAGTACTTGTAGGCCCTGTAACTCCTTCTGGATCAAAAGTTATGGCCGTTTGAAATTGATGCTGTCTCCCAGTCCGAAACTGAAACGGTCTTGGGAATAGGAGTTTATTTGCACTTGTTGTCTCCACTTCAATATGTGGTTTCTTGAGCTATTCTCCATGGTCTTCTCCCAGGTTCCTGAGAACAATAAAATTATCACAAGAATTAAATAGCATGCCATTCGTAGAAATATTCTCATGTAAGCTTAGGAACACATTCACCTGGCGATTAAGTTGACGAGCACGTGCACGAGTAATTGGTTCTTAGATCGGTTGCACATCTTGCTCATCATGAAGAGGTTGTAAGTGTGTATCTAAAGACATAATGTCCTCATCATCCTCCCTCTCTTGATTTTGAGTCGTCCTCGACTCAAGGTCATCTTCGTCACCCAAGTAAGGCTTCAAATCAGCAACATTGAAAACATCACTCACACCATAATCTGCAGGCAAATTAATCTTGTATGCATTATTATTTATCTTCGCAAGAACTTTAAAAGGACCAGCAGCTCGAGACAGTAATTTTGACTTGCGCAAAGTAGGAAACCTATCCTTTCTTAAGTGTAACCAAACAAGATCACCGGGTTCAAAAATAAGCTCCTTTCTACCTTGACTACCAACAAGTTTATACTTTACATTCATACGCTCAATATTTTTCTTAGTAGTCTCATGTAACTTAAGCACAAATTCAGCCCGTGTCTTAGCATCAAAATTTACTTTTTCGGAAAATGGTAAAGGCAATAAATCAATTGGAGCACGAGGGTTAAAGCCATATACCACCTGGAATAGGCTCATCTTTGTGGTGGAGTGCAACGAACGGTTGTAGGCGAACTCCACATGTGGAAGACATTCTTCCCACATTTTCAGATTATTCTTCAAAACAGCCCGCAACATCATTGACAGAGTACGATTCACCACCTCCGTTTGTCCATCGGTTTGGGGTGGCAAGTTGTAGAAAATAATAACTTCGTCCCTAATTTCCTCCACAACGTCATCCAAAAATGACTCAAGAACTTGGTATCTCGATCTGAAACAATGGTATTGGGTACACCATGTAGACGAACGACATCCCTGAAAAACAAATAAGCAACTATGGTAGCATCGTCGCTCTTATGACAAGGAATGAAATGGACCATTTTGGAAAATCTATCAACAACAACAAAAACACTATCCCTCCCCCTCTTTGTCTAGGCAATTCTAAAACAAAATCCATAGAAATGTCTTCCTAAGGAGCACTAGGAACGGATAGAGGCATATAAAGACCATGTGGATTAAGATGGGACTTAGCTTTGTTACAAGTGCTGCATCGTGCAACGTATCGTTCAACGTCACACCGCATTTTCGGCCAAAAGAAGTGAGTAGCCAGCACATCCTCCGTCTTCTTCACTCCAAAATGTCCCATCAACCCACCTCCATGTGCTTCCTGCAAAAACAAAAGACGAACAGAGCTTGCAGGAACACACAATTTATTAGCTCGATATAGCAATCCTTCATTCATCACATATTTATTCCAAGCTCTTCCCGCTCGACAGTGATCATAAGCTTCTTTAAAATCCAAAAAATCAGTAGCATATAATTCTTTTATTGTCTCTAATCCAAAAATTTTATGATCAAGTTGAGATAACATAGTTTAGCGCTTGGATAAAGCATCAGCAATCACATTGTCCTTGCCTTTCTTATGCTTAATGATATATGGAAAGGACTCAATAAATTCTACCCATTTAGCATGTCGTTTATTCAATTTAGCTTGACTTCGAATATGTTTTAAAGACTCATGATCAGAATGTATGATAAATTCCTTTGGCCATAGATAATGTTACCAAGTCTCTAATGTTCAAACCAAAACATATAATTCTTTATCATAAGTTTAATAGTTTAAACTAGGTCCTGACAACTTCTCACTAAAGTATGCAACTGGCTTACTTTCTTGAATAAGCACACCTCCAATCCCAATCCCACTTGCATCATATTCAAGCTCAAAAACCTTACCAAAGTCAGGGAGTTGGAGTAGTGGTGCATGAGTCAACTTCTCTTTAAGCAAATTGAAGGCGTCTTCATGTGCTTGTCCCCATTGAAAAGGAATGCCTTTCTTTATGAGCTCATTCATGGGTGTAGCAATGGTGTTGAAATCTCGCACAAAGCGACGGTAGAATCCAGCTAACCCAAGAAAGCTCCGCACCTGTGTGACCGATGTAGGCGTCGGTCAACTCTTGATCGCTTCTATCTTGGTCTCATCAACTTCAATTCCCTGTGGAGTCACAACATAACCAAGAAAAGAAACTCGTTCCGTGCAAAAAGTGCACTTCGCGAGGTTACCGAACAAACGTGCATCTCTCAAAGCATTAAAAATAGCACGTAAATGTTCCTTATGTTCATCTAAAGACTTGCTATAAATAAGTATATCATCAAAGTAAATCACCACAAATCTACCAATGAAAGTGCGTAAAACTTCATTCATCACTAACCACTCATACAAACCGAATTTAGTTTTAAACGCGGTCTTCCATTCGTCACCCAATTTCATTCTAATTTGGTGGTATCCACTACGCAAGTCCACTTTAGAGAACACAACAGAGCCACTCAATTCATCAAGCATATCATCTAACCTAGGGATAGGATGACGATATCTAATAGTTATGTTGTTAATGGCTCTACAATCCACACACATGCGTCATGATCCATCTTTCTTAGGCACTAAAATAACAGGAACAGCACAAGGGCTAAGACTGTCACGTACATACCCTTTTTCAAGCAAGTCTTGCACTTGACGCTGAATCTTCTTAGTCTCTTCGGGATTGGTCTTGTACGGCGCACGGTTTGGTAACGCAGCTCCCGGGATCAAATCAATTTGATGCTCAATTCATCTCATAGGTGGCAGCCTCGGGGGTATCTCACTTGGAAATACATCAGCAAACTCCTGCAAAAGGTTAGTAATAGCAAGTGGCAAAGAAGGAGGCAAGTCCTCAAGTGTAAAGAAAGTTCCCTTGCAAACCAAAGCATAGCAAATAGATTCATTAACATTTAACTCAGAAATCTCAGATTTAGTAGCTAACATAGAAACTCCTTTCAACTTAAGTGTGTCTTTCCTAGCAGGTGGCTCTTTTTTCTTCTTTTTAGGTGGAAACACATCTTTAGCTACTTGCTGATTTTCAGACTTAGATTTTATTTCAGCACGCGCTATATCATCCTTCAAAATTTCAGCAGGGGTCATTGGTAGCAACTCAATCTTTTTGCCATTATGTGAGAAAGTGTACGTGTTAGTTCTACCACGGTGCAGCACATCCCTATCATATTCCCAAGGTCTACCCAAAAGCAAAGAACATGCTTGCATAGGCACGGCATCAAAATTTGCACTATCATGGTAATTTCCAACAGAAAATTGCACTCTCACAACTTTACTCACCTTCAACTTACCACAAGAGTTGAACCATTGGATGGAGTAAGGCCGTGGATGTGGTTGTGTAGTCAAACCTAGCTTGTCAACCAAATCTGAACTAGCAAGATTGCTACAGCTTCTGCTATCAATGACAACACGGCATGCTCTATTGTGAACCACGAACCTTGATTGGAACAAATTGTGGCGCTGATTTTGCTCCGCCTTCTCCATTTGAGCACTTAGCACCCGTTGTGCTACAATGCTCAGGTACTTGCTTGAATCTTCTGCACCTATGTGCTCCACTTCCTCATCGCTCTTGTCTTCATCACCTGCATTGTTAGTGCCATGTGCTAATTCATCATCAACATCACTAGCACTAGTGTACTCACCATCATCTGTAGAAATGAGGACTCTCTGATTTGGGCAATCACGTTGCACATGGCCCATCCCTTTGCACTTGAAACACTGGATATCTCTTGTTCGCCCCGTGGAAGCAACCGATGATGCACTTTTTGCGGGTGCCTACGAACGAACAGATTTACTCACCTCGGTAGCACGGGATGTTGGCGCCAATGCCTCTGATCGCGCCCGAGTGGTGGAGGGTGTAGCAGTCCGGCCAGTGGTGGAGGTACTTTTTCCGGACCCAAAGGGAGGCCTCCATGTAGACGTGCTTCCCCAATTGTTCCTTCTCAATGGTTGCCTTCCCTGCAATTCCTGTTCAGCTAATATAGCTAGATGGAACAATCGGTTAAGAGAATTGTATTCTTTGTATTGAATAATGTCCTGAATTTGACGTCTCAACTCCCCATAAAATCAAGCCATCTTATCCTCCTCATCCTCCTCTACCTCACAACACAACATTCCTATTTGTAGCTCCTGAAAGTAATCTTCTACAGATTTTTCTCCTTGGTCTAAGCTTTGCAACTTATTTCTCAAATCACGTTTGAAAGATGGAGGAATAAACCTACCCCGCATTGCTCGCTTTAGTCTATCCCATGTGTCAGGTTCTAGGCCAGATTTAACTAGCTCATTCCACCAGATAATGGCAAAATCCTTGAACTTACTAGTTGCTTGCCTAACCCTATGGACTTCAGGAACTAGATGGGAATTAAATTTTTGCTCTACGGTCATCTCCCAATCCAAATAAGCTTCAGGGTCATATTTTCCAGAAAATGACGGCAAGGTAAATTTAACTTTAGCAAAAGGATCATCGTTACCTCGCCCTTGGTGGCGGTTACCTCCCATACCTCCCATATGTCGCCGGTTGAATCGCAGCCGTTGTCGTAGGCGCTCTTCACGAAGTGCATCACGTGCGTCGCTATTGTCGGCTTCCTCTTCTTCATTATCTCCGTCATCGTCAACAAGTGGTGGTGTTGGCTGACGGTTTGCTACCAGTTGCTCGACGCGGTTAGTGAGGGTAGTAATGCTCCCCACGATAGCCTGGAGGTCTTCCCGCATAGCATTCACGGCAGCTACATTCTCCTCAATCTTCTGATCCAGCTTAACGATCTCCTCTTTTGATGCACAATCAGCGAAATCATTCACCTCACCTGCCATGGTTAGTAGAAAATAGGAAACAAACAGCAGAAAAGTGTTATCCCTATCACTACTACTATGCAAGGATAGTGGACACTTGCAAATGGAAGCACCTTACCGAGCTCTTACAAGGTTCTGAGACTAGCAAGCAAGGAATGGTACAACCGGTGGCTGGTTCGTGATACCTTGAGGGAGTGATCCAGCGATTGCAAGGGTCGAGACCGTGCTGACCAGAAGTATATATGTGGAGCTTGGGAGGCCAAAAATGTTAGTGGCACACAATTCAATAACAGATAGTAATGCTGAAAAAATGTCCCAAGCACTTGTCCTAGTTGCTGGCCTAAACGCGTTCTAACCCAGATGTGATAAACAAGGGAGACAAACAAAAGTGAAAGGACAGCAGCACGGAAGTAAGGACAAGGCAAAAACACAGCACAAACAGCACACAGATGGCTCCCTGGTGTGTCGTAAGTGCTCCTTTTCTCCTTTTTTTCTTTTTTTTCTTTTTTTCTTCCACACCTTTTTTTTATTTTTCTTTTATTTTTTTTAGATATTTTTTCTCAACTAGGAGCACAGGAACAACTACCTCAGGAGGTGGCCGCTCAAACTGATATAAGACGTGGCCTGTGGAAATACACGAGCGTGCTTTAAAATTCGTGCTAGAAATTCGGAGTGCAAAAACCCAATCTTCCGGCCTCAATTTTGCAAAAGTAATTTCGGCGAACCCGACAAAGTCGAGGGGTAGCAGATGGGAAATTTTTCGTAGATGTCCGTAGACTATTTATTTGCCTGATTCCGAGTCCGTATGTGAAAGTTATGGCTATTTCAAGGAAGGCCCTCCGTATCAGTGTTTTGGTGGAGGCTGAATCAGAATCAGGTGGTGAAATCGGGGATGATATGGTGGCGGTGGCTACTGGGGAGGTGGATGGAGATGTAGGGTGATCAAGGACGTGATATATGACACTAAAACAGAACACACAAAGACCAACACTTGCACAAGATAGTTAGTATATAGGAAAACAGAGACGATGGTGGTGGTGGCTAGGGTTTGTAGGGGTGCGATGGATGGATCACGAACTGGACTCAAACACAATCTAAGCCAGCAACTGAACTCGACCTAGGACACCAACTCAATACTACGAACTCTGAAACAGAATTATGCAAAAGGCTAAACGTGGTTGTAGGACAAGAAAAACCTACGACTACCAATTTTGTTTTTGTGGCTTTTTCTGGACTCTAGGTATAGAAACAAAAATTGAAATAGGACAGAACAGAAAGATACCTAACGGGCAACCTTCGCTCTAATACCACTTGATGGCAACGGGGTCTCGGATCTTCCGTTAGGCAAAGATAACTCTCGATTTGGTGGAAATTTAACACTCACGATCCGGCTTCTAATCACCAAGACATGAACCCTACAATCGCAGTACCACGTCTCCTCTCGTTATCAACCGTGCGCTGCCCGGTTGACCTCGCCACGAATGCTAATCCCTGCATGCGAATCGAAGAACACAAGCAAGAACAAGAAAGATTGCAACTCAATTGCAGATGAATGATTATACTCTCGAGTTGGGGTCTCACAAACCGATAAACGGCGAAACTGTTCAAGGACAGAATAATCTAAGCAAAACCCCTCTCTAAACAACGATGGCTACTGTATATATATATGTTGGGACATCCTAGGGCTATCCCTAGGGCGCACACCACTTGGGTTTAGCCCACAACACCGTTACAAGGCCCAAGGCCCAAAACAGACTCGGACTGGAAGAGATATATGTCTTATTTTGATGATTCCGGACAGCTTAGGAGGAATTTTGACGTGAAACTGAAACCATCTGAAAGTAGACTTCATAAGCTTTCCAGCAAGTACTTGTAGGCCCTGTAACTCCTTCTGGATCAAAAGTTATGGCCGTTTGAAATTGATGCTGTCTCCCAGTCCGAAACTGAAACGGTCTCGGGAATAGGAGTTTATTTGCACTTGTTGTCTCCACTTCAATATGTGGTTTCTTGAGCTATTCTCCATGGTCTTCTCCCAGGTTCCTAAGAACAATAAAATCATCACAAGAATTAAATAGCATGCCATTCGTAGAAATATTCTCATATAAGCTTAGGAACACATTCACCTGGCGATTAAGTTGACGAGCACGTGCACGAGTAATTGGTTCTTGGATCGGTTGCACATCTTGTTCATCATGAAGAGGTTGTAAGTGTGTATCTAAAGACATGATGCCCGCATCAAGTCCTTGGACACGACGCTGGTATCCACGGCAATCAGACGTGCATCATTGTAGTACCTTAAATAAATAAATAAATAAGTAGACATATACCTTAACTTACGTTGCAGCTTCGGAGCAAGCCGGAGACAGCAACGATCAATACAGAGGCAGCGGCAGCAGCGGAACAATGGACTAGGTCCCAACACACAGGCAACGGCTGGGAACCAGGACGAAACCCTAATATTCTTTTCACTGCAACTCTAGCATCTAGCTCCCGGCGGAACTATATATATAGAGCAAGGGTGAGTACTTACGTACTCAGCAAGCCAGGGGAACTTAGGTGGTTGTTGCAAGCTTCAAAGAGAGGCTGGTTATTTTGCATCTGCTTTGGTTAAATCTTTTTAAATCTTCTTGTGTGTGCTTCTCAACAATCAGGGCGAGGTGAGTCTCGTCCGATCGGAGTGAGTTGTATCAATCTTTGAATCGACGCAACTCTCAAGAGTTGGCCTCCGGGATCAAGCGCCATTAGTTGATCCAACCTCATCAGGCCCACAGCCCTGCTGTCCTTCACAACCTTTTCCAAAACCGGATTCCCAATCCGCAAACATCATTTCACAATCAGTTGTCAAACAAAACTATAGTAAGAAATCACCTCACATCTGCCCATGACCGCGGGCACGATTGTTCAAACAGTTTAAACCTCTGCAAAGGGGGTACACTTTACCCACACGACGCGACTCACTCTAGTCACCAGCTCACACGCATTGGGTACGATTTGGCGACGTAGAGGTTTTTGCTACAAGGCATTTCCCAAATCTTCCCAGGTTACCCCATGCCAACTGGAGGGGTCCTCAGACCAACAACAGGGTAGGTCCGAGACCATGCTGTGCCAGAAACCCAGGAGGCACCCCCGTTGCCCTCCCGCACGATCCACAATCCATTGGCACGCAAGGCGTCCCTGGGAGACTAGTTACTCAGCCAGGAGTTGTCCCATAATACTCATGTGGTTGTACGATTGTATGTTCGGATGAAATTCCAAAGGGATTGGTCCTTAGCTGCAGTGCGGGAGACTCGTCCTGCTGGCACGATCCCCGCACCGTGGTTTTCACAAACCATTTTATTTTCAAGGCACCGACCCAGGTGTCGGGTTTTCCAAAGTTTCGTAAACCCAATTTTTACCCATCGTAGATATTTTTAAATTCGATAGACGATCACCGATACCATGCCCGTCGACACAGATACCGGGATCTATCAAGGACGGTGACAAGGAAGTGTAAGGGAATCACAATCAATCAAGAAAGTCATGCAGCAAATGGGTTGGTGGCCCGTCGGTCGTCTTGCGACCGTGGCCGGAATTTTATTTACAGTGTAGCCTAGATTATGCAATTTTGTCAAATAAAATAATTAGTTCCAAAGTTATGGGTTTGAAATGATCAAAGGTGACTTGCCTTGCTCTAAGTCTTCACTGGTCTTCGAGAATTGTCGCGAAATCCGCTCCGAAACGAAATTTCCGGTGACCGTTACTATGCACAAACACACAAAAATCTACACAAAGACCAGTAAAAAGATCCTATTTAGTGCTAATAATAGTGTCATTAAATAGATCTCAATTTTAGAAAATTTCTGAAACTGGAACGGAGTCAATCGGACGATCGGAGGAAAAGATATGAATTTTCAAGTTTGATATAAATTTTGGATCACTGGAAAAGGAGTGATTTAATTTTTGGAAGGAATATTCTCAGGAAAATTCCAAGAAATAGATCTCATTTTATTCTCGGGAAAAGTCCAAGAAATAGATCTCATTTTTAGATAAGTACTAAAACTGGAATGGAGTCAATCAGATGGACGGATCAAATGTTATGAATTTTCGAAGATTAAATTGATTTTTGGAATAAAGAAAAATGATTAACTTGATTTTCCAGTGAATATTCTAGGAATCCGAGATAGTCACTGACAGCAGGGGCCCATGGGTCGGTGGAACAGAGGGGAGCAACTAGCCCTAGGATCACTGACAGGCGGGCCTCCTGACATCTATGGCCCTCAAGACAGGGACACAAAGGGAGGTCACTGGTTGTTGGGCCCAGGTGGGGAGGAAGTAGGGGGACGGGAGACTAACCGTGGCGGCAGCCGGAAGAGAACTCGGGGGATATACATGGCTTGGTCTTGCAGGTGCTCGGAAGAGGGCTCACCAAGGTGACCGAGGGGAGCGGCGGTGGCTCGGTGACAAGGGGCGCAAGGCGGGCGATGGCAAGGTGAGAAGTGGTCGGGGAGCGGTGCCCGAAGCGTTCCAGCGGTGACTGAGGACGGCTGGGTCTCCGGACGGGCGGGGACGTCCATGGTCGGACGAGTGGCGGCGGTTGCAGTGCTTAGGGAGATGACGAAGCCGAGCGGATCCAAGGAGCAGTGTCGAGGGAGGTAGCGAAGAGGAGCTCCGAGGTATTTGTAGGCAAGGAGAGGGGCTGGCTAGGTTGGTCGGGGAGGAGGCCGAGCTCCAATTATTGGAGCTCACTGATTGGAGCGAGAGGCGGGAGAAAAGGGCGCGGCAGCGAATTCAAACGGGCGGCCGGGATTGCGAGGCGGTGGATGTCGGTCTATCCGATGGCGGTTTTTGGATTTCGCGAGCGGGAGAACGGTGCAGGCGCGGACTTGGTGGGGGCGGCGGTGACGAGCGCGGTCGAAGCTCTTTTGACCAGGGACTGGGGTGAGAAAGAGACGAAAAGGGAGAAAAAGCGGCGGGAAACGGGGCGGCACGGCGCTGCCGGGGGCATCCGCGGTTCGGTGTCTTGCGGCGCGTGCCCTAGGGAAAACCGGCGCAGGGCCCTGGTGACGCCGGCGCTGTCGGTCATTTGACCGTGCGCGAGGACGGGAGAGCAGAGGTTGAAGATATACAGGGTGGCGAGATCGACGGCTGCGCGCAGGCGGGGGAAACACGCGGCGTGGATCCACGGCACGCGGGTGCTCACGCGGTAAGTGGGCCAGCGAGGGCATGGGACGGGCGAGCAACGCTTGGGGACACGTGGCGTGATCCAAAGGGGCTCGGCGCGATCTCGCGTGGCGCAGGTGTGCGTGATGGATCGAGCAGCGGGTGAGCGATGTGCGGCCACGTGGCGAGCATCGCGCAGAGGGGGGCGCTGAGCGGGGTGAGGTAGAGAGAAGGATTGACAGCGGGCGGGGCGGCTTGGGGCACGTGTCGGCCTTCCAGGCGGGCTGCCGGGGAAGCTCGCGGTGCTGCGCTGCTCGCTGGGCCAAGAAAGAAGGGGTTGCGGCCTAGATGAACAGTAAATCTTGCCATTTTTTTTAGATGAATTTGGGAGGGATTTTGGAGGTTTTAAAAGCGGTTTCAAATTCCAAAAATCTTTCGTTGGAGCCCAGAAATTTTTAAGGGATGCAGGGAGGGGTCTCAAGGATATTCTGGTGGGTATTTTTGGGATTGGTTCTTTTTCCATGGATTTTTGTAGGGAGGATCCAAAGAGAGGTTTAAATTCGAATTACAATATTTAATCCAAATTTTTAGGGAATGCTCAAGGAAGTCTTGAGGAATTTTTCATGGAGTTTAGGACGGAGGATTTGGCACACATATATACCCTCGTCTATATATGTATGTATACACAGGGGTGGATGGATATATATATATACGGTACACATATACATATATATATAGGTATAATTGTGTAGGCGGAGAGGGTTCGAAGGGTGGTTCGATACCCAAGCGGTATATTTAACTCGGGATTTCTCAGGGATTCAAGGAGGAGGGAGAACAAGGAGGTTTACGGAAAGATTCCAAGGAGGTGTTTAGGGTTCGGACATCGGACCTTCGGAACAGAATTCGAAGCGGATATTTACAGAGGGGAAGATCGGGAACTCGCCGTTAGGGTTTTGGAGAGGAGTTCGATAGCGGCGATTCGAGATCAAAGATTATTTTGGAGCGGAGGGTTTTTGAGAGGAGGGATTTGTCGAGATCAAGGCGGAGAGACAGATCAAGATCCAGGCACGACATACAACACAGCACACAAGATCAAAATTTTGACAGGTAGAATTTAGTGAAATATTGTTTAACGTCTCGCTGAAAGCAGGGCGTTACATTATTGTTCCCAATGGTAACAGTTACAGCTCACTTGATTAACAGCTTCCACACCCCTCAAGGAGCATACATAGCCAAATAAAAATGACTTTTCCTTTTCTTATTCAAAAACAATAATTAGATAACTCGTATTTTCATTTTTGAATCTGTGAACCAAACATTCGTCATTAATTCAGTCTGCAGGTTATGACTATACTCAAATCATTTGCTGGTAGTTTTGCCTGGTCTTTGTTTCAATGGTTCTATACTGTAGGAAGTGATTGTGGTTTCCAATCCTTTCCTGCATTTGGATTAGAGTTATATAAGCACAGGTGAGTATATTCTAAAGTTTTTCTTTGACAAGATTGTACAGAATTTCTATCTATACACATTCTCCTTCCACTAACTGTAGAGGTTGGTTGTGAAGAATGTGTAGTTATACAATCCTGCTTTAACTACCAATATATGTAATATTAAAATGGTCAGATGAAATTGTACTCATCAAAAACTCAAAATGTACTGTTTTTGAATAATAGATATATTTTTTGCCATTATATTTTGTTCGACGGTAATAGTTCAACATATTTGTCCAAATTGATATGGGAACAGAGAATGTAATTACTATTTTTCATTTTTTTGCTACTTCACATTAGGTATGATGCTTCAGCCCCGAGAAATTAAGGACTAAAGTCATCAAAGTATTGGATTCTCTACAAATTTGTAGACTCAGTGAATAAATTGAGGATGTTTCTTCACAGATTCATATCAATCCTTTCATTGAACTCCACCCCCAAACTAAAATCTTTAGAACCTATATTTATGTTGTCACATAATTTGCTTTTTTATTTAGTTCTCCATGTTTAAATGGAGTTTCAATTCGAATTGCATCAAATATTGACTTTGTGTAAAGGGTAGTTTGTATGGACATCTTTCAATAATATATTCTGCAACAAAGATTGATGAGAAACAAGCAAATGTAAAATTAATATGAGAGGTAGTATTTGATAGTGATTTTGATATAAATAAGATCCATATAGGTAGGACTTCATACTTATTAAACATCACTTGACATACTAATGCAATGATGTTTTGTCAACAGATTCTATTTTGATTTCTCAGCAACGTACATTGCCTCGGTATGATTTGCCCAATACTGGTAAACTTACCCTGTTGTTTGGGTCTATCATCTCTTGGGATTTATACCCCTATCTCGAAAGTAAAAGGGGCCATTGGTATCATACAGTTAATCCTACAAGTTTGGATGGGTCGTATGGATACAAGGTGCATTAAAAAAGTAAAAATTTCTTAGCTGCAGTTTAATATGATTTTTACCGTTGCTTATTTCTACTTCTGTCTAGCTTATAGATGTATAGAATTATTCATGGGACATCTATTAAATTTAGAATATATCCTTGCACTTGCATGAAACATCATATTTTAATTCTGACATAGACCTAGGTTTGTTCTCTATGTTTTAAAATTTGTGTGTTCTCAATCTCCTATACGAATGACATACTTTGGTTTTTTTAAAAATTGTTTAAATTTATTTGTTGGTTTGATTTTTTGAAAATTTTTATGCTGTAAGTTTGATTCACGTGATTTTAATGGATCACTCTATGTTTAAAATCTCTCTATGTTTTTAATGAATCACTGGCCAACAAGCCCAGGTGGTCGGGCGGTGGATCCGCCAGTGCTTGTAACGTGTACTTTTCATAACTATCGTGATACGGTGATAGGCAGTTTGATTAATTTATATAAGAAACGGAGAACTATAAATAGGGCAATATCTTATGTTGGCAATTTATATTGTTGATTAGCCATTAGTGAGCTCACCAGGTGTGTTATTGACAGCTTATAGAATTATCGTGGTCATGCTTTCAATCTGAATGGTATGATATTTACAAAACTTTCTTCATCACTATTTCTTAAAAAACTTTTAAAATCAAATTATCAGCTTTCAACTATTTAATTCATCCATTTGTGTCCTTAAATAATTATCATAAACTTAGTTTTATTTCCATCCTCCATCTTCCATCGAGAACGCACCCTAAGGCTAATATTTCTAATTTTATTTAACTTTAATTTGTATGAGTGACTACTGAGCGAAGTCTAAAGCATGATCATCATTTACATTTAGGGGGTGCTTACATTTGTGATGCTTTCTGGAGAGAAAATCTTTTCGGAGGTGCTGTAACCTTGTTTTGCATCTTACTCCGCCACCAAGGCTGCTACCCTTGTTGTTTCGGAGACGTGTCTCGTGACGCTTAATGCATGGTATGATTTTAATCTGGGTTGTGCAAGTATAGATGCATGTTATATTTGTTAATTGACGTAGATTAAACGTGCACGCTAACTATATATATTTGTTAAAATGCTTTGTCTAGAAGGAATGTTTACAACCCACTGACCATGTGTTTGTGAAAATGCTTCAGTTATATCATTAATTTCTTTTCCATTAGTTAGCTTCTCTTTTCAGCACGTGAGCATTTCAAGAGATTATTGAGATGGTTCAAGCAGAAAAATTCCAAATTAGAAAATGAGCATTGGTGTCATCATATTAGATGTAAATGGAATGTTTGCCTTCGGAAATGTTTCATTCATGAATTGGAGTATGATTTTAGGAAGAATTCCATTCAAACTTAATGCTTGAAAGGGTTCAAGCAATTAAGGCGATCTTTGATGGACGATCCAACTTCAGTTATATATTTGGAATAATAGCAGATTTAGAGTTATACATTCTCATTAGCTGCAAAACTCAGTACTCTTTCAAATAGGACTTGACAGGAAGGTTGTAATTTTTAATTTCTTCGCTATACAAATATTCCATGTGCACTGAAGTGTTGTGGTTCTACTCATGAAATTCTGAATTTCCTTTAATTTTTATTTGGTATGGAAATAAAAATGAGCTTGATTTCTTCTCCGTTTCAATGATTTGTTTCTTGCCGACATAGATTTGCTAAAACTTAATTTTTATTTGATTCTACTCATTCTCCTTTTTTGTCACTGCAGCTAAAAGGACTGGATAGACAGATCAACCTTGCAGCACAAAATAAAAAGCCTAACCAAGAAAATTGGCCGAACCTTAATGTTCAAACATGGCCTGTCATAGAGAAGTTTACATAGAGAAGTTTAAAGAGCAAATGCAAACAGATATGTATGTTTCAACATATGCTTATAGAGATTATTACCTTTGTTTGAACTACATAAGTAGCTCATTGAAATTGTTTGATCCTGTAATATAGGTCATCATGTGGTCTGTGGATGGTAAATTATATGGAGTATTGGACAGAATCACAGTTGTCTGGTATAGTAACTCAGCTATTTCATATAGGAGTTTAGTGAATGATCAATTGTATATACCATATAACCAATACATATCTTATTTTATAATATTGTTTTGCAGGATGACATAAACACATTTTAGGCTTAAGCTAGCGGTGATACTGTGGTGCTCAGAATTAAACACATTTTAGGCTTAAACTAGCTACGATATTACGATATTTGTTCCCATCACAACGCATGGGCACTCGACTAATAGCAAAAGAAGGGCTGGTTGAAATTTCACTTCTGAAAAGTGTATTGTGTTCATTGTTCAATTATCCGTAGCTGTGCTGTAGCCTGTGGCTGTAGGTATTGGTCTAGCCTTCTTCAGCACTATGCCTCATTTACCATATGTCCGTTTGAATTGAATTTATCTTTGTACTAATTCATAAGATCTTATGAGAATTGAATTTATCTTTGGACTAATTCATATGATCTTTGTACTAAAGTGCTGAATAAGTTTCTTATTATGAATATTTAAAAATGGTGTTTGACGAGGGTTCCACAGGCTCGCATAATAAATTGAGTAAATTTCATTTTGGGCCACCTTTATTTACCAAAGTTTCGGCTAAACCTAATTTTTCAATTAACACCATACTCCCTCCACCCCATATTATAAGGCACGGTCAAACATACATGGTCATCAAAATTAGTTTTTGATTTTTAGTTTCTCATATACTATAACGCTTGTAGCAAGAAAATCATAACCACAGGAAAGTACATTCAAATGTCAATTCAATGATATTATTTTTATCAAATAAAAATTAATTTATATTAGACTAATTATTGGCCAAATATTATCAAAGTTAAATCTTAAAATACATGCGCGTCTAGGGCTGGACGAAAAACTCGTGACCCGCTAGCTCGCTTGGCTTGACTCGGTTCGTTTGGATTTGTTAATGAACTTAGCTAAGATTTTAGCTCGTTAATTATGACGAGCCAGCACTAGGGGGAAGTATATAATTCCCACCCTTTGCACTTTGGAATAGGGTTCAAGAGTTGGGCCTCCAAGCCTGCTTCAGCCCAAGCCACGTGAGCAACAGCTGGTGGACTCGGTTTAGGCTCTATTCGGATGTGCTTCTGGCTTAGGCTTATTCTCTCGTTTTTCGTAAGTACGCTTCCCGAACTGCTAAACCGTGTATTTTTAACAAAAATTTTTTTATGTGAAAGTATCTCTAAAAATCAAATAGATCTATTTTTCAAGTTTATAATAGTTAATACTTAATTAATCACGTACTAATGACGTTTCTCGTTTACGTGTGGCTTATAAGCTAAGCATAGAGGCACTTCCGAATGCTGCCTTAGTGTTAGTACAAGCTGTTGAATTGTGAGTTCCTAACACAAAAAGAAATGGGTTCTATTGAAGTACAAGAAATCGAAGAAAAAAAAGGAACTGGCTGGATTTGAACCCATAACCAATACATCAGAGTAAAATTATTAAAACTAGCTGCCAACTCGTGCATTGCATGACTATTCTTATTAATATTAAGAATATTAACATTTCTATAATGCGTCGAATGTGTTGGTTATTAAATTATGTTGAAAGCTAAAGTAACTTTGTTTTAAAGTTCTTGGGGCAATTTTCTCTATTTTTTTTTAGTTCCAAAAATCGAAATTAATAATTACAAAAGTTATATATAGAATCCATTCTAAAATATCTTTTGTTTCCTTATAAGTTCTTCACTTAATAATTTCAAAATTCGAAATTATTAGGATTTGGGAGATTTTGATTGATAAACAGATCAGTAGGAAAAAGGTTAGCAATAATTTATTATTTGGATAAAAAAAAAATCAGAAATCGAGATTCGAGAATATCATAAATAGATACATGCAAGTTCAACTTAATACATTAAATTAAAAGTAGAACTCCAACTTTAATAGATTGAATAAAACTTGCAAGTTGGCCCAAATACATGTGTGAATTGTAGATTAGGTTGGATCTTACTTGGGTTCATGAGTTCGTCAGACTCAACTGAATTCTTTACGAAGGTGGTGAGAAATTAAATTCCTTTGCTTCGCGATATTAGTGTTTATCTGCTCTCTCGTTAATCTGCTGTGCGCTGCTACGAAGATTGGGTCGGTGCTCGGTGGTCTCTCTTGTTCTTCGCGTGCGTTAAGTGGGAAATTCCCACCTGCTCGTGTCAATATGCTGTGCGCCGTTATGAAGATTGGGTCGGTGGTCTCTCGTTCCTTGCATCTGCTATTACGTCTCAATCTTATTTAAAAGTGGCCCACGACATTATATATTAATTGTATTTTACGATCTAGGTCATAATGTTACGATCTAACTAATCAATGGTTATATCTTTTTATTAACGTGAGAACTTTTTGAAAGTGCCCAGCTAATATAGAATTAGATAGATAATCAACATTGCTTCCTAAATATTGTGGCCTTGTGGGTATTGAACTGAAACTCAGTTAGTTGCTAATTAGGTTCAGTTCTTCAAATTGCACCTAATTGGGTGATCCGAAAATAAAATCAACAAATCCAGCTAGTACCCGCAAATTAAATCAACAAGTCCACCTAGCACAGTAATTGATTTACCTTCTGAATCGCTGCAAGGATGAAGCAGGATGGAGTCTCGGCTGCTTGCAGCTCCAGGAGCAGTTGATGCGCCTCCTATTCTATCAGTCGCAGCCTCGCAGGGGACGGCCGGCTAGCACCAAAATACCTAGAGCGGATGAGGAGGAGAGAAATTGAGTAGCCTCTGCCGAGCGATTTGGCCACGCCGTCGCCAAGTGGGCGGTGCTAGATCCCTCGCCTCTTCGGCTACGTGCGCTAACCGCGTGACTTCCCGCGCAATTTTTCTCCCTGTGCGTTGTGTCTCCCATGCCATCTCTTTTAGGTTGTCGTTGCTGCTCGCGTGGCTTGGGCCAATTTGTGAGACCTGGTCCACAGGGTAAACTGTGGAAACTTTGGGAGAAACGATCGCATCCGTGCTGTGTGTCGCATGCATGTTTATATATAGCTGAAACAGTCAGTCGTGGCCCATACAATGTTCTGAAGATAAGCCGTGAAAAGCTCAACCTCCAAGAATAGATTACAGCGTGTGGTAACAAACTCAAGATAAGAATATATCTATCTATCTCTATTCTTAGAATCTAAGTATAAACACTAATACCCTCTCTCAATCATAACCCTGTAAGGTTAGATTGGCTTTAAAGTTCTCCAACGTCGAACTGACAAAGGTTTCGTAACCCATTTGTAACTTGATTACCAGAAATACAAATCAATCTCTAGTAATTTACGACTTATCCGTTCTCTGACAAAATGGTAGTCAACTTCTATATGCTTTGTTCTGGCATGAAAAACTGGATTTGCCGACAAATACTTTGCACCAAGATTATCACACCAAATTTTAGCTGCTTGAGGACTCTTGATGCCTAACTCGGTAAGCACAGTTTGAACCCACATAATTTCTGCTGTCACATTTGCTATTGCTTTACACTTTGACTCTGTACTAGACCTTGACACTGTAGCTTGCTTTCTAGCATTCCATGACACTAGATTTGATCCAATGAAAACAGCATAACCACCAGTTGACTGTCTGTCATCCAAGCTACTTGCCCAATCTGCATCAGAAAACCCAAGTGTGGAATCTAACCTATGTATTTTAAGTCCCAACTTTGTACACTGCCTCAGATATCTAAGTATCCTTTTAACAGTCATCCAGTGTACAGTAGTTGGAGCATGTAGAAATTGACATACTTTATTGACGGAAAAAGCTATATCTAGTCTAGTAAGCGTTAAATACTGTAGAGCTCCAACTATGCTTCTATATTGAGTAGCATCACTAGGACCCAACAATGTTCCCTCGTGTAAAGAAAGCTTCTCACTTACTGACAATGGCGTAGTAGCAGGTTTACAGTTTGACATGCCTACCTTCTTTAGTAGATCAGTAGCATCCTTATCTTGTGTCAAGACTATACCATTATGTACCTTGCTCACCTCTATACCAAGAAAATAATGCAACTCACCAAGATCTTTAAGTGCAAACTCTTCCTTCAGATCCTGTAACAATGCCACTGTTGCCCTCTCTAAAGAACTGGCTACAATTATGCCATCAACATATACCAGAACAAAGATACTAATATTTCCTTTATTTAAGAAAAATAATGAAGTATCTGCCTTCTAAGCACTAAACCAAAGCTCAATTAGCTTTTTACTCAATCTAGCAAACCAAGCTCTCGAGGCCTGTTTTAATCCATACAAAGCCTTATCAAGTTTACATATGTAATGTGGTTTAGTGGGATCTTCAAATCTAGGAGATTGTTGCATATAAAACATCTCTTCTAAATAATCCATGCAGAAAAGCATTCTGAACATCTAATTATCTGAGCTCCATCCTCTAGAAACAGCTATGGACAGAATTATTTTGATTGTCGCAGCTTTAACTACTGGATCTAAAAGTATCTTCATAATCTATGCCATATTTGTTTAAACCTTTGGCCACTAGACGGGCTTTTATATCTATCCAACATTCCATCAGCTTTTTTTAATTTTATACCCACTTGCATCCAATAACATTTTCCCTCTTGAGGAGGAATGAGATGCCAAGTGTTATTCTTAACCTAAAGCATCATACTCAGAATCCATCGCTAATTTCCCAATTTCTATCTTTTAGAGCTTCTATGCATTACTAGGTTCACAGAGCCGTAAAAACAGGAATATTTGACTGTGCCATCAGTGTATACCTTAGGTTTATGGATGCCACTTTGTAACCGGGTACGCGGTCTTGACTGAAGTGCTGTAGCATCATCATCATCATCATCACCCATCTCATCATGAATCACGTCAGGGCGGTTCGGTTCTATTCCCCCTGGCGCCTGACGTGATGGACATGTGGCAGCAGGGGACTGGCGCATGGACGCAGAAGTCAGTGCACTCACCCGAGCACCTGCAGGATCAGCGCACGTGGCATCCAAGGACTGGCTCGAGGAGGTTGGTTCTGCTGGGGATGCTGCGCCTGTCTGCTGCTGCTAAACATCGGACTGCACAGACTCTGAGTCATGTCGGGGAAAATCATCCTTGGAATTGGCTCCAGATGGACTTTCTGTGGCCACCGGACCTGCTGAAACTTCCTGATAAAACTCATTAGAGGCAGTAGGCACAGCACTGTTTGATAATGGATTAGTCACATGATTCAATACCGGTTCATCCCCATTAGTATTTGAAAGATTAAGAAACAAAAGCAGAATTTCGGAGCTGAGGAGAGCTCCTGCATTAGCATGGAGTTCATAGAAGGGGAACACAGTTTCATCAAAGAAAACATCTCTGGAAATATAGACACGGCCAGAAGAAATTTCTAGGCACTTGAACCCCTTATGCATATTACTAAACCCCAGAAAAACACATCGTTTAGATCGGAATTCAAGCTTGCGACTATTATAAGGCCGCAAGTTAGGCTAACAAGCACAGCCAAAGACTCTCAAGGAGGAGTAATCTGGTTTTTGTTGGAACAATTTTTCCAAAGGACTGATGTTATGAATAACTCTACTAGGAACACGATTTATCAAATAGGTGGCAGCCTGGAAGGCTTCATCCCAAAATTTTAGAGGCATTGTAGCATGAGACAACAGGGAGAGTCCTACTTCCACTATGTGACGGTGTTTTCTTTCTACAGACCCATTTTGTTGATGAGTGTGAGGACAAGACACATTGTGGATGATACCAATTTTAGCAAAAAACGAGTTGAGAGTCTGATATTCTCCCCCCCAGTCGATCTGCATAGCCAAGATTTTTCTATCAAAGAGACGTTCTACCATAACTTGGAACTCTTGAAATTTCTCAAAAACTTGGGACTTATGATGCAAGAGATAAATCCAGGTAAACTTACTAAAATCATCAATAAAACTCACATAGTACTTCTTTCTCCCTACAGACTTGGGGGCAGGACCCTACACATCAGAGAACACAAGTTCCAAGAGATGTTTAGAAACACTAGTGGAAATAGGAAAGGGTAATTGATGACTCTTGGCTTGTTGACAAGCATTATAGACCGACTCATTTGAGAAATCGAAACAGGGGAGATTATTTTTTTCGATAACTTGCTTAACAATAGATGACAACAGATGACCTAAACGACTGTGCCACCGGGCTAAAGGTAGCTTAGCTGCATTGCAGGCTTGCTTCAAAGATGACTTGGGAAGGGGGTAGAGCCTGCATTTTGACCTTCCTTTAAGAATTGTTCTCTTGGTGGCCTGATCCTTAAGGAAGAAATAATCATGATGAAGTTCAAGGAAAGCAGAGTTATCATTAACCAAACGATGTACTGAAATAAGGTTTTTCTTTGCTTGAGGAACATACAAGATATTTTTAAGATGAATGTTGCGATTACTAGGGGTATGAACAACAGTATGACCAATGCGACTTATATCCATACCTGCTCCGCTGGTAGTGTGAATCTGTTCATTCCTATTGTATTTGTCCTTCACAGTGAGCTTCTCCAACTCTCCTGTGAAATGATCTGTCGCACCGGTGTCTATATACCAGTTGGTATCTACACCATAGGAGTTGGCGACCGCTGCTGCAACATGTTTATTGTCAGGTACATAATTTTCTTCATACCTATACCAGCAGTCTGCTGCTGTGTGGCCGCGCTTGAAGCAGACTTGACACGTTAGGCGACGATCAACTCCTCCTGAAGATTTGCCGCGTCCATGCCCAGTGCCACTAGCACCATTGCCATGGCCACGACCTCGTTGTTGCGGCTGGGTGCCACGGCCAGTGTTTTCGCCACCTCGACCACCATTGTTGTAGCCTCAACAGTTGGCAAGGTTGACGGTGACTTCTTGAGCTCCCCGATAGAGGGATTGACGAGCTTCATAATTGAGGACCTACGAGTAGAGCTCTCCAACCGAGATGGGTTCCACCCTTGCGCAAATGGCAGAAATCACCTCGCTGAAGTCCTCACCCAATCTAGTGATGATATACTGGACAAGGTCTTCATCATCTAGCGGCCGTCCTCTGGCCGTTGCCATCTCGTCTCCAAGCGCCTTCATCTTCGCGAAGTACTCTGAGACGGACATGTTGCCTTTCTTGGTTGTGGTGAGCGCAATGCGAGTGTTAATCGCTTGCGCTCTGGTATGAGATGAGTACATCTGCTCGATGAGCTTCCATGCATCGGCTGCTGTTTCACACATAGTAACCTGCATGAGCACGTCCTTGGACACAGATGAGAGGAGATAGCCCAAAACCTACTGGTCTGAGGCTTCCCAGTCTTCAAAGGCTTGGGTCGGTTTCTTCTCCTCTTTGCCGTCGGTGGTGACGGTGATTTCTGCATTGGGTGGCTTGCTGGCGCCGGTCAGATGACCTTGAAGGCGCGCTCCACGCACGGCGGCACTGTTTTGTGCCTTCCATAGTGCATGATTGGTCTTCCCGAGTTTCTCCGAGATCGGGTGACCGTGAAGAGGATTGGAGGTGGTGATGTTTGAGGTTGAAGACGACGCCATGTTCTGTCGCCGTAGATTGGATCAACGCTCTGATACCATGTGGAAACTTTGGGAGAAACGATCGCACCCGTGCCGTGCGTCACATGCATGTTTATATATAGCTGAAACAGCCTCAGCCGTGGCCCATACAATGTTCTGAAGATAAGCCGGGAAAAGCTCAACCTCCAAGAATAGATTACAGTGTGTGGTAACAAACTCAACATAAGAATACATCTATCTATCTCTATTCTTAGAATCTAAGTATAAACACTAACATAAAGGATGGTATTATATGTGGTGTTAGGTAGAAAGTTAGGTTTAGTCCTAGCCCAGGGTGAAACTTTGGTGAATGAAGCTAGCCCAAAGTAAAATTTAATCCAATAGACTACTAGTAGTAGGAGAAGCCGAGTCCCAATGAAACTTTGGTAACAAAGCTGGTCCAAATCCAAAAAGAAAATTTACTATAATAAATAGTATAGGGGAAGCCAAGTCCCATTAAAACTTTGGTAAATAAAGCTGGCCCAAAATAAAATTTGCTGCAATAAACTACTAGTAGCAACCTCAGATCACGTCCCCCTCCTTGTTACCGTCCAAACCTCTATCACAAAGCCCATTGTTTTTATCTGGACAACTGCCTTCTCTCACGCCAAAATTCCCCCCCCCCCCTCCACCACTATCCTATCCTCCTGGGAAGAGTCTTTCCATCTACACCATGATAAGGCTGCCGCCCTTTCAGTGGCAGTAAAAAAAGCCCGTTCGGACAAAGACCTAGTTAAAAGCTCATAAACAGCCACCTCAACTGCTTGAAGACTGTACCTTTGTGATTGAGCTGATAGATTGGTTGGAAGAACAACTTGCCTTGCCCCCAGTTGTGCGATAGCTGCGGGGGATGGTAAATGACAAACTGCTTCAAATTATCAATGATAGAGCAACCTACTGGAAACAACGTTCAAAAGTCAAAACAAATTAAGCTTGGAGCTGCGAACACAAATTTTTTCCATGCCCATGCTTCCATTAGAATGAGACAAAACAAAATTCAATCGATGTTGGTCCAAGGAATGCAGATTCAGGAACACGGCCTGAAAGAAGAAATTTTCTACAACTACTACAAAGGGCTTTTAGGTCAGCCGGGAAGCTCAACCTAGAATTTTGATTTGCAAGCCCTATATCAAAACCAACCGCAAGTTGATAAACAAGGCTATTGCGCCTTTCTCAAGGAAGAGATTTACAAGGTGGTGAATCGCATGAACAGGAATAGTGAGCCTGGCCCTGACGGCTTCGGACCCAGCTTCTACCAGTCGGTGTGGCCAAAGATTGGACAATATATCATGGAGTTCATGCTGCAGTTCCAATGTGCAAAGATATAGATCAAAAGGATAAATCGAGCTTACATTGTCCTACTGCGGAAACCAGGAAAAGAGAACACTCCCGATGGCTTTCGCCCGATTTGTCTCCAAAAATGCTCCATCAAAATTATTGCCAAGGCCATGGCAAACCGATTGCAACATGAACTGAAGCTCCTAGTGGACTAGCATCAAACTAGTTTCCTTCATGGACGCAGTATCTCAGAAAACTTCATCTTCGTGATAAAATTGGTGCAATGCTGCCATAAGAGGAGAAGGCCAACAGTGGTGCTTAAGCTAGACTTCGCCAAAGCTTTTGACTCAGTAAATTGGGAAAGTTTGCTGCGCATTCTTCAGGCTAGGGGTTTCCTAGATGAATGGTGCGCATGGATCTCCTCCATCTATCCACTCAAGATCAGCTATTCTCCTCAACCGGTGTGCTAGGAAATGGATACATTGCAAGCAACGTTTGCGACAGGGTGACCCCATGTCTCCATACATCTTCATCCTAGTGGCGGATGTACTACAGCGTCTTATTGCTCTCAATGGGAAGGTCCTACACCCACCCATAGATGATGTAGCTTGCACCACGCTTCAGTATGCAGACAATACACTGATTGTTTGTAAAGCCGACCAAAGTGGGATTCTCGCCCTGAAAAGGATACTAGATAGCTTCGCAGCAGCGACCGGCCTAAAGATCAATTTCAACAAGAGCACGATGGTAACGATGCATGTGACCTCGACACAAACACAAGATCTAGCAAGTATTCTGCAGTGTAAGGTGGAAAACTTTCCACAGGTGTACTTGGGACTCCCCCTATCAAACAACAAGCTTAATCTAGGTGATCTTCAACCGATAATTGCCAGAATCGACATCTAGCTAGCTAGATGGCAAGCTTTCTTCCTCATCTATGTAGGGAGGGGTGTCATGGTCAACTCGGTGGTTGATAGCCTTCCTGTCTATGCAATGTCTGCCGTCTAGCTTCCGCAAGGAACTATCGATGCTATGGACAAAATGAAAAGAGCCTTCTTGTGGTCGGGAGAAGACAAGTGTAGTGGCGCCAAATGCTTGGTGGCATGGGAGCATCTCTGTAAGCCTAAATCTCAAGGTGGGCTGGGCACAAAAGACCTAAAACTACAAAACACGTGCTTGTTGCTGAAAAGAGTACACTCCTTGCATACTGAGAAATCAGCTTGGACTAATTGGATTTGGAATTACTTCGGAAGGAATGTGCTCTAGCATGACAAGAACATGGGGCATCATTAGACTGGCCTTGCCGACCTGCTCCCTCAATACAGGAGCCTAACAAAAGTAGTCGTGGGGAATGGCAGGCGCACCTCTTTCTAGCTGGATAGTTGGTGTGGGCTAGAGCTGCTGGCACTACGCTATCCCGCTTTGTACTCCCATTGCGGAAGGATGAGACTAACGGTGAATCAGGCTCTAACACAAGGCATTATACGCACCCTAGCCCCTCGCCTTTCCTCGGTGGCGATAGATCAACTGGCCTGTATACAAACCTAGCTGCAGGCGGTCCACTTAGACAAAGAAGAAGACAGAAGGATATATGCACTAGCTGACAAAACTCAGGTACTCACGTCCAAGAGTCTATACAATCAGTTAAAGAACGCAGAATCTACCCCCTGCCCAAACTGGGAATTTGTGTGGAAGAATTCGGTGCCCCCTCGAGTACAGTTCTTCGCCTGGCTACTCTGCAAGAACATGCTGCCCACAAGATCAAACTTTCTTAAGAAGACCATCGTACAAATGGTGAAATGTGAACTATGCCTGCACCAAGATGAAGATGCAGTTCATCTTTTTTTTTTTCATTTGTCCCTTTGCTGAGGCCTTCTGGGAATCAATAACAATCCATCCATCCACTCGCATAGCTCGAGAACTCGGCCATCTCCAGCCCCCTAGGATAATCCCAGCCGCCGGGTTCCGAACTTTCTTTCTGCTATGTTTTTGGCTCTTGTGGAATCACAAGAACAAGGTGATCTTCGGGGGTGAAGCTCCCACCATACAACGAACACTGCGCCTGTGCATTGAGGATGTAACACTCTGGGTGGAATGGATGAGTCCACAAGAACGACTAGTGGCGTCGCGCTGGAAAAGCTGTTTCTCCAATCCTCTGTCCTCTATGTAATCATGTGCTCTAAACCTTGTAATCCTTCACTTGTGTTTCAATCAAAGTTTTCAGGTGGGGAAGCTCTCCCCTCCGGTGATCTTTCAAAAAAAAAAATATTAGTAGCAAGAGAAGTTGAGTCCCCAGTGTTCCCCAAATACGAATGTCATGCTCATTTAGATAATCAAATGCAGGCATACAAGTTAAAACCACTCCCATAACATCCTCTTATGTCTTACCACTCTACTTTTTTTAGATAAAAAAATATTACATAGTAACCTTCAGCCTTTGCATCTATAGTTGTACACAATCTTATGCCGAAGTACAACAATAAAATAAAGGGAAAAGTCTAATTTTCGTCCTCAATTATTATCATGGTCTAATTTTCATCCCTCGACTATAACACCCTATAAACTAGGTCCATCAACTCTCAAAACCGACACGTATGGTCCTTGCACTCCTTTTGATCTGGTTTTGGTTTATGTGGACGGATGACTCAGCACTGACTAGGATGACAACCTGCTGACTTGGATTAATCACACTTGTCCGTTCTCTTTGATCCGCAGCAAAAGGTCCCAGTACTTGCCGGACTCGAGGAATACAAGATGCTGAAGATGTTTGGCTTCTCCAGTACCTGCACTGCAGTGCCTCGCAGTAGCCTGCTGATAGTCACCAAGGAGGAGTTCGTCTTCATGCTCCAGCAGCAGAGCACGGTTTCATGGTGAAGCTCCAAGTACTGAGGCGTGATGCTCCCTTGTTTCGGCCGCCCGTTTGAGGCACATGCTCGGTGCGGTACGATGGCACGGTGCCTATTGGTTGCCGACTCGTCGTGGTGCCTGTTGGGGGGGAGGCTCAGCCCCCCTCTCCCCAAGCAGGGGAGAAGTTACTCCAAAGGATATGCTCCGGGCAGGCTCCGGGGAACCCTCTAGAGCCTGCCTAGACCTTGCTCAATGAAGCATGGGAGGCCTCCGGCCAGTGGCCTAGGGGCAAGGCCTGAGGACCACGAGGACGGCCCACGCGGCATTCATGATGACAAGATGGGAGCATTCAAGACTCCCACCTACCTGGTTGACCCACTCCGGGCGAGCGAGATGTGGAGCGGCAGTCGAGGCCCGAGGATCCCAGGAGCACGTTGCTGTGAAGTCAATCCTAGGATCTACAGGATTCATCCAGCTGGGGACTTAATGTGCCGTCCTCCTTGTCCCCCCATGATTTTACCAACCGGCCCGGGAGGCCGGGGCCACCTGTCAGCGACCCTTTTGTTAGAGGATAACTTTGTAACTTCCCATGTGTGCCATAGGGCTATAAAAGCATGTAACTGCCCCCCAAAGGGAGTAGCAAGCATGTAATTGCCTCCCATGCGTCCCAGCGTGCTGACGACAACGCCATAGGTGGTGGCACCGACAACACGGCGCAGGAGCACAACCCCCCATCCCCCCCGTGAACAGGGTGGGGCACCGGTTCCGCCACTATGCACGGACGACCTCACGATGGCTCTCCGGGCCCAGCTGGAGGAATTTCACGAGGTGATAGCCTCACCGAGGCGCGAGGGGGCATCATCGGGAACCGCCGTTTTAAGCCCAAATTGATGAACTCCGGACCGCCCTCGCAGCGATCCAGGGTGCGGCCACAAGTGCCGCCAACATGAGGGCCCCTGCTGAGGGAGCAGTGGTGCGCATAATACAAGCGGACTTGCGCACGCCGGTGATCGAGTCTGCAAGGCCACTTGTGGTCACTGTGCCCATGCGCCATGCTCATCCCCAGCCCACGCTCGACTCAGAGTCCCCGCTTGTGGCAGAGCTTCAGCTGGAGCCATACCCACAGGGCTTCCACTCTCCGAAGCTCACCAAGTACTGTGGCGAGGCGGACCTGGAGGAATTCGCCAAGAGCTACGCCCTGGCCATCGAGACTAGCAGTAGAGGCATGACCGCCATGGCCAAATTTTTCCCCTTAGTGCTCGACGACGTCACCCAGCGCTGGTTTTGGGCGGTGCCGTCAGGCTCCGTGCACAACTGGACCCAGCTTCGAGACGCCTTCTGCAACAACTTTGAAGGCACCTTCATGGAGCCCATGACATCTGACAGCCTGTTCGCTGTCAAGCAGCGAGCTGACGAGACGCTCCGAGATTACTTCCGGCGCTTCACCGCCGCCAAGTCCCAAATAAGGGGCCTATCCGACACCACTGTTATCGACACCGCCAAGCAAGGCTTGATGGAGGAGGGTGAGCTATTCAGCTGGTTGCACTGGAAGGCGGTGACAATGGTGGAGAAGCTCATGAACAAGTTTGAGGAGTACGTGCGCTCTGAGGAAGAGACTGTCAAGCACCGGGTTGCAAGGGGCTTGCCGCCATTGCCGACCAGGTAGGCGCCCACGGACGTGCCTGCCTCGCCTTCGCTAGCAACGGCGCCTAACGCGGCCAAGGCACAGCCCGCAATGGCTGCAGGCACCGACGCCACGCCTCAATGGGGGCCCCCGGTGGAGACCTCAGAGGTCGAGAGGCAACGTGGGCGCGGCAATCATAGGAACTAGCGGAGTGCCAGAAGGCGGGAAGTGAATGCCATAGAAGCCGAGCCCTCCCGCGGGCGAGGACGAGGCCAAGATTGTGGTGGCGGCACCTAGGCTGGCTGCCGCGGTCAGGGAGAGGCACGAGGCCCGGGCGAAGGCCCCTATTGGTGCACCGTACACGGCCAAAACACCACCCACGTTTCCGACAATTGCCGCACCATCACGGCAAAAAGAGAAGACCACTAGGCTCGCGGCCAAGGCGCCAATGGCGCAGGCCAGCGGGTAGAGCACAACGCATACTACCAGGCACCCGATCAGTGGCATCATCAGGGCCACCCCGGGTGATCGAGCACATTCCCCGAAGCCCCACCGCCCCCACCGCACCACACTCAGGCATACCACGTGCTACTGACTCTGCTACCTCCCGTTGGCTACGCCCAGTCGCACATGGCCCCCGTCCAACACGTAAAAGATGAGGAGCCGGTGCAAGTCGTCCTTGCCATCACCGGGGGTAGCGCCGCGGCCCACAACTCCAAGCGCAAATGCCGCGAGTACGCCCGGGGCATCCACCATGTTGGTATGGCCAGCTGCCCACAAGCCCTGGCCTGGGCCGGGGTACCCATCGCATTCATGCCGGAGGATGGCCGTGGTCACCTGTTCCCCCACAATGACGCCATGGTAATCACAGCGCGTTTGGCGGAGGCCGATGTGCACCGCATATTGGTCGACGAAGGCAGTTCCGCAGACATCCTCTTCGCGTCCTCCTTCGACCAAATGTGGATCCCTCGTAGCAGGCTGACGAGGGCCAAGCGGCCCTTCAAGGGCTTCAACGGGGACCTGGTAGAAGCCCTGGGCTAGATCGAGTTCCCTGTCTACTTCGGCCGGGGCGCTGGAGCTCGCACAGAGGCAATCACCTTCGACATAGTCAACCTCCCCTACACGTACAACGCGATTATGGGCAGAGGAACCCTTAACAAGTTCGAGGCTGCCATCCACCAAAACTACTTGTGCATGAAGATACCTGGCCCCTTCGGGGTCATTACGATCCGTGGAAACCAAGACGCGGCACGGCGGATTGACTACGTCCACTCTCCGTGTTCCAATGCCAAAATGGTCCACACTGTTGGCAACCATGAGGCCGGCGAGGCAAAGGCGCCAGCAGGAGTGCGCCTTACCTGGGCGGAGGCTGAGGGCAGTATGCATGCTGTAACCATGGACCCGGCGCACCCGGAGCGTGTTTTCTAGATCGGCAACGGCCTCTCCCCAGAGGTGGAGGCCACCATAATGAAGGTTCTCCAAGACAACATGGACGTGTTTGTGTGGTCCCCAACAGACTTACCCGGGGTGGACTGCTCCATTATCAAGCACAAGCTCCACGTCCACCCGGAAGCCAAGCCATTGCACCAGGGGCTCCAGCGATTGTCCAACAAACGGGCATAGGCGGCCCGTGAGGAGGTGCGCAAGTTGCTCGAGGCCGAAGTCATTCGGGAGGTGCAACACTCTGAATGGATCTGCAACCCTATGCTGGTAAAGAAGTCCAACGGCAAGTGGTGGATGTGCATAGATTTTACCACGCTTAAGAAGGCGTGCCCCCGCGACCCTTTCCCCAGTCGCATTTCGATCAGCTCGTCGACTCCATGGTAGGGTGCGAACTGTTGAGTTTCCTCGACGCATACTCTGATTACCACCAAGTGTGGATGGCCCCCAAGGACGAAGATAAGACGAGCTTCGTCATGCTGGATGGAGTGTACTGCTACGTCCACATGTCCTTTGGCCTCCGGAACACCGGAGCCACTTTCTCCTGGCTCATTCACCAAGCACTCCGTGCGCAACTGGGCTGCAACATTGAGGCCTATGTCGACAACATTGTCATCAAAAGCAAGCTCGTGGCCCATCACACGGCTGATCTCCAAGAAACCTTCACCAACCTCTGGGCTACCGGAATCGAGGCCATAACCGAAGAAGTGTAACTTCGGGGCAATAACCGAAAAGTTGCTGGGCTATCTCGTCTCCAGGCGAGGCATTGAGGCCAACCTGGAGAAGATAAAAGAAATAACGAACATGACCGCCCCCCACAATGCAAAGGAGGTCCAGCAGCTTGTGGGCCGCCTGGCGGCCCTCAGCCATTTTTTGGCCAAATAGGACAAAAACTGTCTCCCATTCTTTGCAGTGCTCTGAGGGGCATCCCAGTTCAGGTGGACAGACAAATGCCAGCATGCGTTCAATGGCCTCAAAGCCCACCTGGCCAGACTCACCACCCTGGCAACACCTTTGCCGGGCTAGGGCTGCTCCTGTACCTGTCAGCCTCGCCAGCAGCCATCTCCGCCGTGCTCGTATTAGAGAGCGTCGACGAGCCCCACCCGATCCAGTGCCCAGTCTACTATGTATCCGAAGCACTCGGCGGCCCCAAGACGCGCTACACCGAGCTTGAGAAGATGGCTTATGCCCTAGTCATGGCCTCCCGCAAGCTCCATCTTTACTTCCTGGTGCACATATAACGGCGCCCACGGCGTACCCCTTAGGTGACATGTTCCGAAACAGGGAGGCCACGGGCCCCGTTCGCTTGGCGTTTCGTCGCGCGAACGGTGGTCAAGTCACAAGTGCTTGCCGACTTTGTCGTGGAATGAATGAAGCCCCCTCAAGAGCCACCAGCCATGCCCGTGGAGGAAGTATGGACTGCGCACACAAATGGCTCATGCAATGCCACAGGAGCTGGCACAACCACGGTGATCAGCTCACCCACCGACCACAAACAACATAGCCGAATACAACACCATCCTCCTCGCACTCCGCAAGGCTCGAGTGATGGGCGCCCCCTAGATAATCATTAGCACCGACTCCCAGGTAGCCGCGGGGCACATCGACAAGTCTTACCAAGCCTAGAACCCAGAGCTCGCGAGGTACCTAGCGGCTTTCAGGAAGGCCGAGATGCACTTCCGAGGTATTATGGTGGCCGGCACCCCTCGCACCAACATCGTGGATGCGGATGCCTTGGCCAAGGCCGCGGCAGCGAATACGCCTTGAGCACGCCCTCGGCCCGGGCCTTTGACACGCCACCCTCCACTATGGCGGCAATCGTCACGGGCGTGTGTGCCCCCTGCTTCGATGCGTCAGCAAGGAGCAAGGAGCCCAACTGATAAAGGACGTACATGAGGGCCACTGTGGCACACACCTCACTTCGTGGGCTTTGGTGAGCAAAACCCTCCGCCAGGGGCTATATTGGCCCACGATTCCCACAGACACAGAGCGCCTGGTTTGTGGCTGCCCAGGGTGCCAGTGGATGGGAAGGGCATCCCACAGGCCGCCAACACAACTGACACCCATACCCCCGGTACGACCCTTTGCTTGTTGGGGCATCAACATAGTCAGCCCCCTCCACACAGTCAAACCAACTAGGGGTTGGCCCCTAGTTAGAACCATCCTGAAAGCAGTGAGTCCCGCGAAGCACTCAACCTAAGAAACACCTTACCTACAACAAGTCTAAAGCAACAACACAAAAACATAGCAAGAGTCGGTATATTATCGAAATAATGTACTGGCAAGGACAAACCTAACATACTACATGCAAGCTTATATCAAAGGAGGCTATTTGTGGTCTTATTTTCAGCATAAAGCAAGTTTTAGTTCGCAAGGTTTTGCAACAGTAATTTGTAAATCATTTAAAAATATGTACATAATGTAAATCATAGCAATCATCAACAAATCATAATATCTCTCTTACTCCATCATAACCATTATCATAAGCTCATGTATATCAAAATAAACCATTCCACATCCTATTTTCAAAAGGCACATTTAGAAATGATAAAACTATACTCATGACACTTCACCATGTCGCTCTTGACCATGAGCATGACTAACCGACTAGTTTTGACTCTGCTGAGTTTGTACAACTTTACCCACATGATGTGATTTCTTTAGTTTGTCCGGTACCCGTCGGTACCACCACACTCTACACATTGAATGCGGTCTGGAGGTCACAATGTAGCCGTTACATTACTTACAACCTAGCCTTACACTAGCGACGCTAAGTGAGAATCCACCCTAGGAAGACCTAGAGCCATTAGGTAGCGGGCCCTCGCTTTGAACCTAACACCGTGGCGGAAAACCATCCTGTTTCCCCACGGGGCACTACACTATTGTATTGGACAAACTTAGATGCCTAACCATTATAGGTCTCATAGGTAGCTCCTCTGGATGAATACAACAACATAACCCATACTACTTTGGCCTACCAAAATGCAGGGCTAGACAATAAGCAACTTAATAGGCTAAGGCCATCCCATTCTAGCACATGTGGTTGCACTGTATATATTAGTTGGTGACATAGAGTTCGGTTCTTAATTGACTCAGGCAAACACTCCCCCTATCAGTATGCAACTAACACCAAGTCTTAAAACAAGTTTTCCTCCATTTTATTTCACAAATAACCAGAGGAAACACCTCTATCCAGAAGTATTAAAATACCCATTTTGTCATGTATAAAATATCCATAATGTTTATTTGTATATCTCTAAGCATGGGTAAGCATTTGGAGGCATAATAAGCAAGTATATACCCATTTGAGCACTTGTAAAGCACTCTAATCCATTCTAAGGTTACAAACAGTAAGTAATTCAAGTTTCAAGATGGAATATGCAGCAAATAGGTCATAGCTACCATTTAACCAAATTTTAAATATCAATAGTTGCAATTACGCATGCAATTTTACAAACAACACATTTCATTCTCCAAAACATGCTCTACTATGTATGCAATTCACGCAGTCATTCGATTCCTACAGAGGTTGTACCAAACCCATAACCTATGGAGTGCTTATTATTTTTCAAGACTAGAGGACCCTAATCATTCGATTCCTACTGGAAGACGAACTTTCTAAAGATCACAACAAAGCCGAGTAAATCAAGCGACAGAGCAAAACCTTTATCGTAGTCAGAGAAGACCTATATCGTTAAAGCGCATCCAGAGTTCTCATGCACTGCGTCACACCTAAGGAGCGCAAGCAAATCCTGTAATCTATCCACTCCGGCATCTGTGGCAACCGTGCTGCATCAAGAACATAAGTTGGAAAGGCTTGCGGACAAGGATTCCTCTGGCCGATTGCAGTTACTGACGCTGAAGCACTCGTCCTGTCATACAAGGGATGTCAATTTTTTGTTCAGCAAACTCACCTACCGGCACAGTAGTTGCAGACTATCATATGCACAACGCATACTGAGTATAATCTACAGATCTGGAGTCCTCAATTGCATCATTATGGGCAACGCACTCGGTTCATGGGCGGCATATTCAAAGATTTCTACGATGATTTCGGCATCAAAATCTACTATGCTTCGGTGACATACTCCCAGAGCAATGGGCATGTTGAGTAATGATCAAAATCTTCGGATTTTATAGGGCTACGCTAGGTAGGTCGCTTTGGGCCGGCTTATTTGGTAGTAGGCCGAAGATATGAGTTCTTAAGTAGCATGTCCTATTGGGTCGCCCGCTGGTTGCGTTAAAATCGCGATGTAGGTGCTATTTTACAAGAACCAATTAAATAATCAGATGTGCTTCATGCTAAGCCTACAGCCGGGTGTATACATTTAATAGTTGGTCTCCATTAAAATTGCGGATGCATGTATCTCTCAAGTATACCTCATCACACATTGGATTTACTCTATAGTGATACTTGGCTTACATGCTTAGTCAAATTACCTTCAGCAAAATTTCTAGCTAATATATAGCTGAAGAGTCCAATTTCTGAGAAACATACCAGACGGGAAAGACTTAAAGGTTAAAGATCTTTAACTTTATGTTTAATTGTTTCCTATTCAGCGCACACTATTCCCTTCATAGCCTTGTAGCCAGCTGACATGAAGCAGGACTCGGGAGAAGAAACACTCAGACAATGAGTACTTGGGACCAAAGTACTCGGGAATCTCTTCACCGTGGAGGATGAGCACTCGGTATCAGCTATGACTCAAACTATGAAGGTCTCAAGGGCTACTGTAGAGGCCATGGGCCCTGGTACCTCAAGGAGGGCAATTACGGCCACTCGAACAGAGGGTAGGCTGGTCCCTACAATTGGAGATAGAGTAGGACTCGGCTTCATATTTCCTTGCATGACAAGGAAAGGGATATAGTCCTAGCCAGATACTCTATGTACTGATAAGGAAAGTCCTTGGTTGTATCTGACTGGGTTTCCTACCCTGTAATCCTCATCCCTCTAGTATATGAGGGGTAGGGAGCCCCCTGGGGCATATGACAATCTCACCAGAGAATACCATGAAAGCTATACACCACAACAGGAAGTAGGGTATTACCTCACACCGAGGGCCTGAACTAGTATAAATCTTGTGTGTCCTTTGGAATCCATTGAGTTTAGGTCCGACGAATAGCCCCATATAATTATCACCTATATAAACATCGACACTTAGGATGAAATTTCCTATTAATTTTGGATGTTATTATACATCCGATGTACTATACATGGTATTTATTCTTTATACATATTTTTAGATGTGTTTTCTGTACTAGCTGTGCCAAATTTTAATTTACAGAAACAAGGTGTATATTTTTCTAAGCCTAACAAATCTAGATTCATAATTTTTGGAGTTAATATAAATTTCTTATGAAATTTACAAATTAAAGTCTATTTTGTGTTATATAAAGTTTTAGAGGTGTCTTCTGTACAGAGAGTGCCATGTTTTAGTTTCTAGAAATAAAGTTCACAATTTTGTGGTTTTAACAAATTTTGTTTCATTCAATTGGGAGTTACAATAAATTAGTTATACATTTTTGAAATTAAATCTATTTTTCAATTGAATAGAAAAGCCCTTAAGCATTTTTATGTATTTTTCAGAATTTTAATTAGGCTGGGCCCAAGTGTAAGTGACTGCAATCTTGCGAAAGGGCCCCTCAGGTTACTAGCAATAGAACCCACACTCCCCCCATGTGGTTAAACACAATTTCTAAGGAGTCCTCATTGTTTTCTCTATTTATGGTTTGGTTCTTGACCCACATGCCATGCACTGCAAATTTTACAATCTAGTACCTAATCTTCTGATTATTCTGAGAATGAAGTCCCCACACCTGGATAGAGCAAGCTATCCATGGTTGGAGCTCATTCTTAGCCTTGCCGGCGGCGAACGGCAGGGAATCTCACGATGTAGCCAAAATGAAAGTTGTGGAGAATCTCGATGCGGACCCGTTGGTGCTTATTTGATGGCTGGGGGTGGTCAGACTTGGCTGCAGTGGTGGTGTGAGCGGCGGCCGGTTCGGGTGGTCGATGCATGTCATGATATGGCTTGGATCTAGCCTACCCGAAGCATGCATGTGAGTCTAACGACTACCAGGAGGCTAACCAAGGGTGCAGCAAGGGATGGCGAGCGCGGGATAGCAGCGGCCTTGACGTCCATGGCTTGGCGGCAGTGCAAACTTGGGGTGAATGGCGAAAACATGTTCCGGGCAACGAAATCCCAAGACAAGATGTGCATGAGATAGAACGTGGCATGAAGAGTCTTTTGGTGCAAGGAAACGTGCCAGAGCTTACCGGGTAGGGAGGAACAACGATGGTGATGCCCGGTCGGAGCCAAAGAAGATGGTGACCGATCACCGCGGTTGGGCATGGAAAATGACGAGGGAGTGAAGGAGGGTAGCTTGGCGATGTTAGGGGTGAAAAGGGCGAAGTTTCTCTCGAGGCCATTGGTGGGGATGAGCTGGAGTCGGCTGGAGGATGTTGGCAACGCATGGAGTGGTCGTGGCAGCAGTTCTCTGCCGTGGTCAGGGAGCTAGCGGTGTGCTGTCAATGACAGGTGGGGCCCATGGCTACTGGGGCATACCAGTCAGAGAGAGAGCTAGGGAGACAAGCCTAGGAGCCAAGTCTAGAGCTATGCAATGATGTTGTCTTCTCTTGCAAGATTGAGAGGCTTAAAGGGCGGAATAAATTCCAGAAAAATTAGGGTGGTTAGCCCATGGTATGATCAAAGCACTAGTCCAATTGAATTTGGCTTAGAGGTTTAGGTCGAGTTAGGGTAAATCTTCAAAGTTGGCTAATTAACAGGATTGACAGAACCGAGTTGTGTGCAGGGGTTTTGAACCTATTATTTTATGCGCTATATTTATGAAGTGGGCTTGAGGAAAATTACTAGCGACAGAGGGTACATAGGACAACAAACTGGTGGAGTATCACTAGATGATAGGCTATGGATTTTATTTGATGAAATTGCAAAGTTGGATAAATTACACAGTTTGGGCACTCAAAAATTTGGCCAAGTCCTAAAGGCTGAATTCTTTTAGTTTTGAATACTTGATCCAGTTAGGTTTCTTTGAGGTATAAATTATGGTAAAATTCCTGTGAGTAGAGAGATGTGTGGTTTATCTTCTGTACAATTTGCATACCTAGATTAGTTATGGTTTAATTTGGGTAAAATTGTGAACTAGGCTTCAGAACACTGTTTTCTGCACTGAAGTGATTAATTAGGGATTATTGTCACCATTATTTTATAGGTTTAACTTGTGAATTAAATTAGTCCAAATTTACTATGAATACGTGTATACTTTATTGACATTATGCCGAGATACAAACCTAGAAACCTTATGGATTATTTATAGGGGATTTTGTGAATGTGGCTATTTGTCAGTGTGTTCTATAAATGGTTAATATTTACGGTTCTCTTTGCATGCATCATTTCATGTGGAATTATTGTGATCCAAGGTTGGGTAAAATTACTGTGAGTAGATCACATTAGGTATATCATTTTTGATAGGTTTTCATGGCAAGACAATTTAGGGATTTAAGGTGGTGAAAATATGAACCAGGTGACTTGACATTGCTAATTCCCATATTTGGTTAATTTGAATGAATTTATTAAGGCACTAGACCAAGTGATAAAATTACACAAACATTATTGTGACATGTGTGTGATGTGTAGCACTTGTGAGAATTTCCTCAAGACTTTATGTTGCACTAAGTATTTTTACTATTTCCCTATAGTCGCTCAAATGCACATGAACCTATAATGAAAATGCATTTAAAAGCCAAAAACAATGGAAATAAAACATGCACACCCAAAGATGGTATTTTACTTATTTACACTTCTTATTACTTGACTTTTAATTATATCACTTTGGGTTGGTTACACTTTTATTGTAATAGATTCATTATTAAGATTTCTATTTGCCAAATTTCTAATTAGAAAAGGATTTAACTTATACAAGGAAAACCTAAAACACTTCAAGACAACAATGGCATCCAAGGTTAAGCACACATGGTTCATCACATTTACTTTTTGAGCTTTCCAAACTTTTACTTTGAGTCTATTTTACCAATTTATGTTCTTGGGGTGGATTTAAATTATGATTTATAGTTGGGCCATTTGTTGCCATTTTAAGTTGCGCCTAATTAATTAGCAACTTGCAACCTAAGGTCACAGAGCCGTGGTTTGTATCCCATAGGGTTATTCATATTTTGAATCCTAGGTGGTTTTGGTTTCATGGAGAAGTAAAATATTTTACTAGTTGAATTTTGAATTTAATGTCGGCTAAGTTAACCTTAGCAGATTGTTCCGAGGATTTTAAGAAATTTTAGATGGCTATTTTTCGGTGTATTGAAACTAAGACCCCCTAGTCTTGGTCCAAAATTGTTCCGATTATTTTGTTTTAGCTTGTGTGCATAAAGAAACAACAAAACATGTTTTATCTTCTCCAGAAAATCTGGAATTTCCATAATTAGATTTTTGGGTCTGTTACAACTCTACCCTCCTTAAAATCAATCTCGTCCCCGAGATTCCATGGCTCACATAGGTGGTATGGGACTTCTTGTCAGCTGTAGCTACGTTTTATTACTTTGACTCAGTTCCAATAACTTGTAAAGGGACTAAAACTAAGCTACAAGTTCTTGGGGATGGTTGCCTTGACACTCATGGAATTTTAACTGGGATGATATTAAGCTCTCACTGGACAAGGTTTATCTATGGGTACACTATTCTAGTGGCTCGCCTAAGGTTTGGTACAAGGGGGCCACTAATTGCATTGATACTTTTGACGAGGCCAACATAGGGTTATTCTCTAATGCCTATGGTTATGAAGCCATCTAGAGTTTCTTCTACATATGAGCTGGGCTATGGGATGGAATGTGCTGCAATACTTCACACGAGGATGCATATATGAATGCCATGATGTGATGATGTCATGTATGAGTGCAATGATGCGATATGCGCATGAGATGGTGCAATGATGGTATGGTGTATTGCACAAATGCCTTTAGGATGGGTTTTGTGACATCTAAACTTGGCCACTAAAGCTCTAATTAGCTATCCTATATGTCTCTCCCCTGATATAGGGTAAATGGAGGTGCACTCTTGGTTGCTCAGATATTTCTCACAATGGAATACTATGGCTTCCTCCCAACAATTTTCAAGAGACAATAAACTTTTCCCTTTACTATAACTGTTTTTTTAAACATTTTGGTGTATTGGGTTATCACGGGGTGTTATTAGTTTCAACCTAAGGCATTATAAGCTTTTTTTTTCATCCTTGTTTTAGTAGGGTTTGATTGTCCACACGGAAACTGGTTGATGGAAAGCAACCTAAGGGTTCATGTTGGTTATTCCCTTTGTAGTTATATAACCTTATCTGAATATCTGTTCCAATTTAGAATTTTCTTAGAGATGGGTTTGGTTATCTTAGGTTGATAGAGGTCTAGATTGCCTTTTCTTGGTTACTTGAATCATCACAATCCTCATGTTTATGTTTCTACAAAAGGTTTAGGTTTTGCACCAAATTTTAGTCATCCTTTTACCTGTATTTTGGGTTAAGCTCGATTATTGATTAAGCAACCAAGCAGCCCAAACAACACCCTAGCAAATAACTGACCCATGGGAGCATTCAACTTCTCCTAGGTGTGTATGTGTGAGTGCTATCGCTTAGAGGCTCTTAGGGTGGTCTATGGGGGTACTAAAACGTGTGATGTATGTTGCTACAAGGCTTTTGTCCTTTTAGGCTAAAACATCCTAGTGGTGCACATCGAGTGGAGTGCATGTGTCTAGTTGGCGTAATTGTAGAAGGCGCAGGCTGTGCATAATTACAGAGAGGGATCGGAAAAATCTCCATCTAGCGTTAGCTAGAAAGGCATGCCACAGCAGCGCCCTACCGTTTCAGGTCCGGGCCCAGTCTCTCGTGACCGCGCTCGTGGACCGATTGGCCACGAAGAAGAGCCTCGGGAGATAGGTGCAAGGCCGCGCCTCGCACACCGCTTGGCGTAATAGTGCCCCCGGGTGGCATCCGAAGCAAGCTGGATCTTGTGCGAAGGATAGTACCCAGGATCAAGCACTGAAAGGCCATCCCCGCCGTGCTGAGTAGTCACAACGGAAGCCACCATGGCATCGAAGGTGCTGAAGTTGAGCAGAGGCCCCGGGACACGCCCAGGGCTGGCGTTCGACCATGGCGGCATAGGTTGCGGAGCCCTCTGGGCCTTGTTCCCCATAGAGCCCTCCCATGAGGAGTCCCAGTGGAACGTCGAGCTAGACAAGGAGGTCTTCACCTTGGGCCCAGAGGACGAGGACGACGAGGACACCTCCACGATCTCAGGATGTCGATGCTTTGTATCGGTAATAATTATATGGGGCTACTCGCAAGACATAAACTTGATGGATTACAAAGGAACACGAAACAATTTATTCTAGTTCAGGCCCTCAAGGTGAGGTAATACACTACTTCCAGCTATTGTGTATTGCCTTTGAGGTTTCTCTGGTGAGATTGTTCTATGCCACAGGGGGCTCCCTACCCCTCCTTATATACTGGAGGGATGAGGGTTACAGGGTAGGAAACCTAGTCGGATACGACCAAGTGCTTTCGTTATCGGTACATAGAGTATCCGGCTAGGACTATATCCCTTTCCTTGTCATGCAAGGTAATACGCAGCCGAGTCCTACTCTATCTCTAATTGTAGGGGCCGGCCCACCCAGTCCGAGTGCCTTGCTCCCGAGTACTCTTTGTCCAAGTGCTTCTTCTCTCGAGTCTTGCTTCATGTCCACTAGAAACGAGGCTATGAAGGGCTTCGTAGAAATAATTGAATAGTGTGCACCAAATAGGCGCACCTATTAGGTGTAGTCCCCAACTTTGTGCTTAATTGGGAAACAATTAAACATAAAGTCAAAGATCTACAACCTTTAAATCTTTCCCGAGTGATATGTTTCCCATAAATTGGACTCTTCAGCTATATATTAGCTGGAAATTTTGGTCAAGGCAATTTGGCTAAGCATGTAAGCCGAGTATCACTATGGAGTAAATCTAATTGTGGAGGCCATGGACCCCAAGTACCTCATGAGAAGCATTATGGCCAATTGGATAGGGGATGGGCCTAATGCTGTGATTAGCAGACTCAGTGCATATTACTTTGTATGATAAGGAAAGGGATGTAGTCTTAGTCAGGTACATTGTATTCCTAGAAGGAGATCCCTTGGTCGGAGTCCGACTGGGATCCCTATCATGTAACCTTCCCTCTCTAGTATATAAGGATGGGTAGGGAGCCTCTCGGGGCAAGACATACAATCTCACCAGAGAAACCTCAAAGGCAATACACAATAGCTGGAAGTAGGGTATTACCTCACCTTGAGGGCCTAAACCAGGATAAATTGTTTCATGTTCCTTTGTAGTCCATCAAGTTTAGGTCTCACAAGTACCCCCATATAATTATTGCCGATACAAAACATCGATACCGATGTGTGATGAGGTGTACTTGAGAGATACCTGCATCCCTAATTTTAATGGAGACCAGCTATTGATCCTTATAAGGATATATCTTCAATACCTTAAAATAATCAAGATACCCAAATGTATACATCCGGCTGTAGGCTTAGGATGAAGCGTATCTGATTATTTAATCAGTTTTTATAAAATTGCACCTACATCGCGATTTGAACGCAACCAGCGAGCGACCCAACAGGGCGTGCTATTTAAGAACTCATATCTTTGGCCTACTATCGAATAAGTCGGCCCAAACCGACCTACCCAGCGTAGCCCTGCAAAATCCGAAGATTCTGATCATTGCTCAACATGCCTATTGCTCTGGGGTGTGCCACTGAAGCGTAGCAGATTTTGATGCCGAAATCGTCTCATAAATCTTTGAATATGCCGCCTATGAACTGAGCGCGTTGCCCGCAATGATATGATTGGGGACTCCAGTTCTGTAGATTATACTCAATATGAAGTCTTTCGCTTAGGTCGTAGTTATAGTAGCAACATGTCTGGCCTTAATCCACTTTGTGAACTTGTCCACCACGATAGACAGATGTGTAAACTCTCCTGGTGCCTTCTTAAACGGCCTGACCACGTCAAGCCCCTAGACTGCAAAGGGCTAAGATATTAGGATAGTCTGCAACTCTTGTGATTGTAGCTGAGTTTGCCGAGCAAAAAATTGACATCCGTTGCATGACCGGACGAGTGCTTCAGCGTTGGTAACCATAGTCGACCAGAAGAATCTTTGTCTACAAGCCTTTCCGACTTATGTTCTGTATGCAGCATAGTTGCCACAGATGCCCGAGTGGATAGATTGCAGGATCTGCTTGCCCTTCTCAGGTGTGACGTAGTGCATGAGAACTCTGGATGAGCGTTGTCAATATAGGTCTTCTCTGACTATGAAAAAGCTTGTGCTTTGTCGCTGGACTTACTTGGCTTTGTTGCGATCTTTAGGAAGTTTGTCTTCTAGTAGGAATCGAATGATTGGGGTCTTTTAGTTTTGAATAATGGTGAGCACCTCCGTAGATTCCGGGTTTGGTACTACCTCCGACTGAAAGCTTCAGTAATGACTTATTTCCCTGTTTTGACCAAATAGGTACCGAAACGCTACGCTAGCATAGGATTCGGCTGGTGACCCTCTTGGGGCATAGACAACCTGGCAAAATTGTAGCCAAATAAAGTACCCGAACCTCGCATTAGCATAGGATTCTGCTGGTGGCCCTCATGGGGCATACCCTACCTAGTAAAGAGTTGGCCAAATAAAAGGTACCTGTGGAGGCCATGGGCCCCGGGTACCTCACCACAAGCATATGGGCCACTCGGATAGAGGATGGGCCGAGTCTTGTAGTTAGAGATATAGTAGCACCCGGCAGGCTTTGCCTTACATAATAAGGAATGTACGGTTTTAGCTGGGTAAGATCTATCTCTAAGAAGGAATTCCCTTGGCCGTACTCGGCTGGGATTCCTATCCTGTACCCCGGCCCCCCAGTATATGAGGGGAGGCAGGGCGCCCCTTGAGAAAAGACGACAACAAAAAAGATCATTGATCGACACAACTCCTCAGAGGAATAACATCATAACTGGACGTAGGGTATTACCTCACATCGAGGGCCTGAACTAGTATAAAATCTCTTTGCGTTCCTCTGCAATCCACCGAGTTTCCCCTTGCCGAGTAGCCCTATAGTTATATTGCCGGTATAAAACACCGACAGTTGGCGCGCTAGGTAGGGGCTCCAGTGAGTTTCACATCTACAAGCTCGATGGATCCAGCAACCAGAATCGACGGCGACAAGTTCTCCCCCGGTGTTAACACCAAAATTTGGTACGGTTCGTTATCAGGTTCGGTTAAGGAAAGAGGTTGTATCAGCCGATGGAAGCTAATCAGAAGAGCCCGAATTTGGAAAGGAATCGTGAAGACCACGGCATGGCAGTCAATTACCTTATCTATTAATTAGGTAGTTTTGATAATTTTTAGGAAACTTGATCTCGTGTCCGATCAGGGCTTGTTAATTTTCCTTTTATAGATAGGAAACTCCTATTTCGTGTCCGATCAGGACTGTATCAACTCGGGGTATAAATATGTATGCCCGGGGACCATGTAAAATATCTCACAGATCAATCAAATTCGGCGCATCGCCACCCTTTTCGATGGGTTCTTGCTTCTCGAGCCGGGCTGCATCGGTTAGGTCCGAATTCCTGCGAGAGGGTAAGACACGTCACCCCTTACCACGGTGTATCTATTCTGTCTACGGCTGCATCAGTTAAGTTTGATCTCTTAGGCCGAGTCGATATACCACATCACGCGTGCGTAGGTTTTATCGGCTTACTGGGTGTAACTTATCGTCAGTTTGTGCTGCATCGGTTAGGTCCGACCTACTAAATTGCCTCCGATAAGTTATTCCTGCTAGGTTGATAGATTTTATGCAAGCGTCTTATCGGAATGTATAGCCGATAAGTTATCATATACATCACGATTGCATTAGATCTATCGGCTCATCGAGATTTTTTTATTATCATCGGTCTGTGCTGCATCGGTTAGGTCCGACCTACTAGACTAGTAGTAATAATTTTATCCTTGTTGAGTCGATAGGTCTTTATGCGATGTTTTATCGGAGTGCTTAGCCGATAAGTTATCTTTTACTAGATAAAGCCGACTGCATTGTCTATTGATTATTATTCTGCCTATCTATTTTATCATCGGCTTCTAGCCGTTGTCCATGTGTTTTTTCGGCAGTCGGCTGGCTTATTATTTGCTTATATCATCATCGGCTTCTAGCCGATGTACAACTACAAACGGCAATCGACTGGAGGAAGTCTATTTACTGTATCGGCCACTGTCGGCCGATTGGATCAATGATCTAACTTCTCTATTATTATTTCGATTATCTACACTATCATCGGCTTTCCAGCCGATGCACATGTTCTATTGGTAGTCGGGTAGTCGGCTGATTTACTCATTTATATTGTTATCGGCTTTTTAGCCGATACCAGTTAGGCAGTCGGCTCAAGGGAAATCGGCTGGTTTTCTATCTTTTATATTATCGGTTCTTGTCACACCCTGAGTTTAGCCACACAGAAACTTTACCGGAGAAAATACCCAACAAAAGGAATTTTTTAAATGGCTAGAGAAATTAATTGATGGTGTAAAATGCAAGATATAAATTATCGTGTGCGGGGAATATTTTTCTTGTATTCTCTGTGCCCAAAATACATTAACTGGATTTTTAGTGGAATTTACAGAGCACAGGAACCATTTTTAATAAATCAAATGCGCTTATCGGAATTTAAAAATCCTCCCTGGAAACCTTTTTTCCTTTTCTTTCCCTCCTGTTTTCTCTAGCTTTCTCTTTTTCTCCATCGCTGGGCCGCCGCCCAGCACTGTGCCGCAGGCCGATTTTCCCTCCCCGGCCTTTTCTCCTCGCGCCCGTGCCCCCGCGCCCTTGCGCCCGTGCCCGCGGCCAGTGCCCTCGCTCCTCGCGCCCGCGCCCCCACTCCCGCCGCGCTCGCGCCCGCCCGCAGTCGTGCCACGCCCTCGCTCCTCGCGCCCGCGCCCCCGCTCCAGGCGCGCTCTCGCGCCCGCGCCCGCAGTCGTGCTCGCGCCCTTGGCTCGCGCCCGCGCCCTGTGCCCGCAGTCGTGCTCGGCCTTGCGCTTGCGCCCGCGCCCGCGCCACGCACCTCCCGCTGACAGACGGGCCCGCCTGTCAGCATCATCTTCCTCCTCCGTCCGAATCGGTCAGAGGGGAAACCCCCGGGGCCGTCCGATCCGGCGCGCCTCCTGCTCATCTCCCGCACTGGCACTCGTTCAAATGGTCGCGGACCAAGTCCGCCCACTCCCCGAGTTCCCGGCGTCCACGTCCCTCTCTCCCGAGAATCTCGCACACTGATGCCCACGCCGCCGCCACTCTCCCCTTGTGCACGATTGGAGCCGTTTCGGCTCGATCTCTCCTGGCCGACTGTATAAAACCCATCGCCACCCTCTCCTCCATCTTTTCCCCAACACGCCAAGCTTTCCAGTGCCCAGAACCCCGTGGCCACCGCGCACCCCGTTCTCCGCCGTTTTTTTCGCCGCCTCCGGCCGCCGCTCGCCGCCGTTCCGGACGCCGCCAGGGCCACTCCGCCACCGCCAGCACCTCCGCCGCGCCGCGCCGCACCTCAGCCCACTCCGTTGAAGCCGAAGCTCGCCGGACCGCCTCGCCCGCACGCACGGTGAGGATCGGCCTGCCGCCTCCTTTCCGGCCGGTGATTCCGCCCGCGCCGTTCCCCATTCTCCGCTCTAACTCCTCTCCCGTCCTCCTCATCCTCCAGGACACCTCGCAGTCGCCTCTCGCCCGTCCCCGCCGTCGGAGTTCCTCGCCGACGCGTCTGCTCCGAGGCCGCCGCCGCTTTTTCGTCGCCACCGCGTTCTTCGCGCCGTCGCTCGCCGTCGCGAGCCGCCGGTGAGAACCCCTTTTGTTTCCGTTCATTTCCGTGTGGCCTTGCCCGCAGCCGGGTGGTCCCTCGCGACCATCGGAGTGCGTTGCGCGCCGCCGCCTTCGGACGGCTGCTTCGCCGCCGCTCCCCGGGGCCGTCGATCTCCGGTGGCAGATCGGGGCGTGCGCGCCGTTGCTCCCCGCGTGCCCCGGTGGCGCGTGGTGCCCGCTCTGTGCGCCGTCGTCTCTCTCGGGTGAAGTCTTTAAATCGGTTAATGCGCATTAAATCAACTGGCTAATTATATCACGGTCTGAAAATAGCAGGTAAAACTTTAATAAATCATAATTATTTCATGCGAACTCTGATTAAGTCCATCAATTTTCATTAAAAGTAAAGATATGCAAGAATCATAAAAATACTTTCACCCATGTTGTTGACCCCCTTATGTCTTTTAATTTTTTTATGCATTGTTGTTGTAGAATCGAGCGGGTAATATCTCTGCGTATTTTGAGATCGTAGCCGAATACCTTGAGCCGGAGCAAGGCAAGTCGCACTGATACTTTGATCAATTTGTTACATTTTTCGTTAATGCTTTGTTTACGCAAATAAAACTGCATTATTTTAATAATTCATGTGGATTGGTATTGCCTATACAATGTCAGGATGAAAGCCTTAGTTTTGATGACTAAATCCTTGTCACCTGGGTAATAATATGAGTAGAATATAATCCCTAGGATGCTTAGCCATGCTTAGCAACATAGCTCACCTGGGAATTAAATAATGTCTTTTTATATGATTCGACTCAATGTCGGAAAAATGGAACCTTGGATAGGTTGTTGTTAAATTCCTAAAATTTGACCTAAATGGTGGGCTGTGGGTGTATGGTTTTGCTGGTCACACCCATGGCAATTAAGGACCGGTCGCAGGAACCACTTGGGCAACTTCCGTACTTGCCACAAGCCAGCGTGGGCAACGGCTGGGCTTGAAGCGTTTCTTCTCCCTCTCCTAGGCACCGAAGAAGAGGGTGGGCGTGATGGAGTTGGTCGGCACGGGGTAGGGTTGATCAGCTGCCGATTCACCGTGGCGCAAGGGGGGGTAGCCTGGCCAATATGGCTGCCCTGTCGGCAGGTGCAACCTCAAGCGTGGTGTGGATGGTTAGGGAGGGGTTGCGTGAACGGTCCTGTCACAGCCTCGCACGGACATCGTGGTGATGTACTGGCACACGGGAACGTGTGTGGGGGCTGTGTCTTGTGGGTACAGTTGTACACCTTTGATCAGAGTAAAACTATTCGAATAGCCGCGCCCGCGGTAATGGGCACATTGGCCAGACTCACCGTGATTAGTCTCACCCTAGATAATTAATCTTGTTTTATCAAACTGGTGTTGTGGAAGGTGTGAGTCCGGTCGACGTGGTTGAGTTGACCGGGGGTGACTGGTTAGCGTGGTTTAACGCTAATCGGTGGAGACTGGTGAGTGTGGTGTAACTCTCATCAGTTACGCCTGGTGGTCGTGGTGTAACTTCCATCAGCGCGGCCTGGTCAACGTGGTTTAGCGTTGGTCGGGAAAAGCTGGTCAGCGTGATACATTGTCCGGTGGTGACTGGTTAACGTGGTGTAGCGTTAATCAATGGAGTCCGGGTAACGTGGTGTAACGGTACCCGGAGGTGTCTGGTGAACGTGGTGTAGCGTTCATCAGTGGAGACTAGTTGACGTGGTTTAGCGTCAATCAGTTGGGAATGGTTGGGCCTGGTTAACGTGGTGTAACGTTAATCAGTGGCGAATTAATATTGTTAATTAAATCAACTTTTCAATGTTTGCGAACTACTTCCCTTTGCAACTGCTTTTCCGCAAATAAACCCTGTCCCATCTTTGTACCCTGTGCATATGCATAATTGTGGGTGTGATTTGTTGAGTACTGTGGGTGGTACTCAGCCTTGCTCCCTTTTCCCCCAGTGTTGGAGAACGCGTCAGATGAAGATCATCCTGAGGAATAGGCTGGCTCCGTCGTCAAGGTGCCTGTGGGAATGGAATCGGCTGCTTGGCCAGATGTTTATAGGCTCCGTTTTACCTTTTTCCGCTGCATTTATGTAATATACAGTTTACTCTGTTTGTAAGACACTCTGTATGGCAACTTGGTTTGTGTACCCTGGCTTTCCTGGGCAGGGATTTATTACACATTAATGTTCAGAATTTCGGTGCGAATTTCTGGGCGTTACAGTTCTCTAGCCGATGTACAGCTACTATCGGCAATCGGCTGGAGGAAGTCCGTATCGGCTGGTCGGCCGATTGGATCGATGATCTAACTTTTATATCTCCTTGTCAATTGCTGGGTCAAATTGACTGGCATGCCCGCGAACCTCAACCATTTAGGACCTGCACTGGAGCTAAGCAGATCTCCCAGGCCTTCGCGTGTCTCCAGACGCCGAACCATATCATCGGCTCATCCCCGATGTCGCGTGCAGATAACGTCTCCAAGCGAAAACAGAAGTTATCTGCACGCGACGTTAACACGGTCTCTACGGCGGACACCCCCTAGTACCTGCGCTGGTCAGAGATGGCCATTACATTCAATCGTGCAGATCACCCAGATCGGGCCTCGCACCCGGGACGCTATCCACTCGTCCTAGACCCGGTTGTCAAAAATATCAAGTTGAAGAAGGTGCTCATAGATGGAGGTAGCGTGCTCAACATCCTATTTGCCAAGACTCTGGATGAGATGAAGATTCCTCGTTCATATCTGCGGCCGAGTACTGCGCCCTTCCATGGGATAATTCCTGGCCTCTCTTCAACACCACTCGGGCAGATTACCTTGCCGGTAACCTTCGGCACGCGGGATAACCTCCGCACAGAAAACATCTGCTTCGAGGTCGCCGACTTTGAGACTGCGTACCACGCCATACTCGGACGACCGGTACTTGCCAGATTCATGGCGGTACCACATTGTACATATATGGTGCTCAAGATGCCAGGGCCAGCGGGAGTCCTCTCCCTACGCAGCGATGTCAAGCAAGCCTTCACCTGCGACAAGGAGAGCTGTGAATTGGCTCAATCACAAGAGGCAGCAGTCGAGTGCGACAACATCCGGCAAGCCGCCACAGCAGAAGTCGAGCAAGATCCAGTTCCGGCCAAGAAAGCAGCAAAGTCGGGAATTTCAGCGGACTCGGACATAAACAAGATCCCCCTGGACCCTTCCAACCCCTCCAAGACCGCGCTAGTCGGGACCGGACTCGACCCTAAATAGGAAGACGCGCTCGTCACCTTCCTCCAAGCCAACAAGGACATCTTCGTGTGGAAACCGTCCGACATGCCGGGCGTACCAAGGGAGGTGATCAAGCACGCCCTAAACGTGAAAACAGACGCTAAGCCAGTCAAGCAACGGCTACGCCGCTTCGCTCAAGACCGAAAGGATGCTATCCGGGAGGAGATTACAAAACTTCTCGCTGTCGGGTTCATCAAAGAGGTCTATCACCCAGATTGGTTGGCAAACCCAGTTCTAGTCCGGAAGAAAAAGGTAAATGGCGCATGTGCGTCGACTACACCGATCTTAACAAGGCATGCCCCAAGGACCCGTTTGGTTTACCAAGAATAGACCAGGTGGTGGACTCAACTGCATGGTGCGACCTTCTCAGCTTTCTCGACTGTTACTCGGGATACCACCAAATCAGCTTGAAAGAGGAGGACTATCTCAAGACATCTTTTATCACGCCGTTTGGAGCGTACTGCTACATCACCATGCCGTTCGGTTTGAAAAACACTGGAGCAACGTATCAACGGGCAATTCAGCGGTGTCTACACACTCAGATCGGGCGCAATGTGGAAGCCTACGTCGACGACGTGGTGATCAAGACTAAGTCCAATGAAGACCTCATTGCTGACCTAGAAGAAACCTTCCTCAATCTTCAAAGATTCAAGATGAAGTTGAACCCGGAAAAATGCGCCTTCGGTGTGCCATCCGGCAAGCTACTCGGCTTCATCGTCTCGCATCGCGGCATCGAGGCCAACCCTGAGAAAGTCAACGCAATAATGAACATGGCTCCCCTGACTAACCAGAAGGACGTCCAGAAGCTGACAAGCTGCATGGTGGCACTCAGTCGGTTTATTTCCCGACTGGGCGAACGGGGTATGCCCTTTTTCAAATTGTTGAAGAAAGCCGATGACTTCCAGTGGACTCCCGAAGCCTAGAAAGCCTTCGAAGACTTCAAAAAATTCCTCACATCACCCCCTGTGTTGGCGTCACCCATGCCCCAAGAACCGCTAATGCTATATCTGGCGGCAACTACTCAGGTAGTTAGCACGGTGCTGGTGGTCGAGCGATCCGAACCGGGTCACATCCAAAAAATACAACGGCCAGTTTACTTTGGCAGCGAGGTCCTTGCCGACTCAAAAACGAGATATCCACAGGTCCAAAAGCTACTCTACGGCCTACTCATCACTGTCCGGAAGCTGGTGCATTATTTTCAAGCACATCAAGTCACGGTGGTCACATCGTTTCCACTCTGAGACGTCCTACACAACCGCGAGGCCACCGGCCGAATCGCTAAATGGGTGCTCGAGTTGATGGCGTTTGACATCACCTTTCAGCCACGGACAGCAATCAAATCACAAGCTCTAGCCGACTTCGTGGCCGAGTGGACAGAAGTTCACCTACCTACATCAACAGAAAAACTAGAGTACTGGACAATGTACTTCGACGATTCTCTACGGATCGGTGGTGCCGGGGCTGGCGTCGTACTAACGTCCCCCATCGGCGAAAAACTCAAGTATGTTCTACAAATCCACTTCCCGGCTTCCCACAACATCGCCAAGTACGAGGCACTTATCCATAGACTCCGTATCGCTATATCACTCGGTATACGTCGACTGGTTGTGTGCGGGGACTCCCAGCTCGTGGTAAACCAAGTAATGAAAGACTGGACGTGTCTCGACGATACCATGGTGGAATACTGTCAGGAGGTCCGCAAGATGGAGAACAAGTTCGACGGGCTGGAGATAACACATGTCCTACAACAATACAATGATGCTGCAGACGAGCTGGCAAATATGGGATCCAAGCGAGAAGTGGTCCCGACTGGAATCTTTGTCGAGCAACTCATGGAGCCATCAATCAAGAAGAAACCGGCGCCTGAGCAGTCGGGAGGCGAACCTACCCCGGCTACAGATGAGGTGCTGCACATATGTCAAGACTGGCGGACTCCTGTTCTCAAACTCCTCCTGGATGATGAACTCCCAGAAGATCGCAGTCAAGCCGAGCAAGTCAAACGTCGAAGCAAGAGCTTCCTGCTAGTCGGAGAAGACCTATACCGAAGAAGTGCATCTGGTGTCCTCATACGCTGTGTCACCATCGAGGACAGCAAGTAGATTCTGCAGTCCATTCACTCGGGCATATGTGGCAACCACGTTGTATCCAGGACGTTAGTCGAAAAGGTTTACCGGCAGGGATTTTTCTGGCCAACAGTAGTAACAGACGCCAAGGACATTGTTTGCACTTGCGAAGGCTGCCAGTTCTACGCACGACAAACCAATCTCCCAGCCCAAGAACTCCAAACAATCCCTATTTCCTGGCCATTTGTAGTATGGGGGCTCGACATGGTCGGGCCTTTCAAGAAAGCGCCAGGAGGGTTCACACATCTCTTCGTCGCAGTGGATAAATTCACCAAGTGGATTGAGGCAAAACCCATTGCAACTATAACAGCAGCACGAGCAAAGGACTTCATCATGAGTATACTATACCGATTCGGGGTTCCTAACCGCATCATCACCGACAACGGTACTCACTTCACGAGCGGCATATTCCAAGACTTCTGTGAAGATTTCGGCATCAAGATTTGCTACGCATCTGTGGCACACCCACGGAGCAACGGACAAGTTGAACGAGCCAACGGTATGGTCTTACAAGGTATCAAGACCAGGATATTTGACCGACTACAACCATATGTGGGCCGGTGGGTACATGAACTCCCATCGGTTCTCTGGTCTCTCAGAACCACGGTTAGTCGGGCAACAAGGCAATCCCCTTTCTTCCTGGTCTACGGTGCCAAGGCTATGCTACCTACCGAGTTACAGTTCGGCCCTCCGCGAGTTCGGGCCTACTTAGAAGATATCTCCAATAATACCCGATTGGTCGAATTAGATCAGTTGGAAGAAGCAAGGGACATCACAACGATCCAGTCGGCAAGATATCTACAAAGCCTGCGTCGCTACCACAATCGTAATGTCCGTGGCCGCGCCTTTTTTGTCGGGGATCTCATCCTGAGAAAAATACAAACCACCAAAGACAAGCACAAATTATCCCCAATCTGGGAAGGGCCGTTCATTATAGCTGAGGTCACGCGGCCAGGCGCCTACCGACTGAAGACCAAAGACGGTGCCCTTATCAGCAACTCATGGAATATAGAATAGCTACGTCCTTTCTATACCTGAGTTTTACATTTTTTCCATGTGTACAGTTCTTTCTCGACTCACTACGCCGCTTGTCCCAACCGAGTAGTGAGTCGGGGGCTGCATGTATCATATGTACTTTGTCAATAATATACGAGCCTACGTTACTTAAGTTACGAAGTTTTACTACGACTATATTACATTTGCCCGAGTACAGCTTTCTAGTGTACGATTTTTACTAAGTTCCCATAGACTAACTCGGCGCAGGCCATATAGCTGGGTAAAACTAAGGACAACTGAGTAACAACTTAGGGCTTGGCGGCATTGCACATATATTTACACATGTACTTACAAAAGTTTCTGCATACCGACTACATGATACATTGCTCTTATAGACCTAGGTCTCGGGTGATTATCTCCGCAGTCGGCCTTGCCCGGGCTATCAGCTCCAGAGCCTCCTCAGGCGTCGTCTCCTCGGCAAACCCCTCCCCGATGGCTTCAACATCTGCCCTTGGGTAGATGGATTTGGTCATCGCCAGGGTCTGGGCCACGCCGGCAATGACACACTCATCCGAGTACCTCTTCAGGGCGTTCGGTGCATCTTCAAGGCGCACCTCTACTTGGGGGATCCTGGTACAGCTGGTTCCCATGGGGCAAGGATCTATAAGGTCAAGGAGCCCTTTCACCGACTCGACGAGGGCCTCCCGTGACCACCGGACAAGTCTTATCTCCTCTCTGTAAGCCTCAAACTAGGCCTGGGAATTGACTCTTGCAGCTACCCAGGTTCATCGACGAGTAAACTCGTTAGGCAAAACGGCAGACGGAGCAGTAAATGGATTGGTTAAAGTCACTGTTAGGGCGGAGGCTTACTTTTATAGTCAACCTCCCACTTGGTTGTGGCCTTCTTCAGTTCGGTTTTTTCTTGCTTGAGCTCGGCATTGGCCTTTGTCAGATTGGCCTCGCTTTTTTCGAGCTCGGCCCTGGCTCTCTCGGCCTCCTCCAGCCGGACTTTTTCCTCTGTTCGGGCCTCCAACTCGGCTTCGAGGGCTGCACATCAAAACAGTCAAGTACTCAACATGGCGGTCAGGACGCAACTGGGCAGTCGGGAGATAACATAGCTGGAGGAATCACAACAAGGGCTTGGTCAGGAAGGTTCATGCGGGGAACTTACCTCCGATCTTCTTGGCTTGGTCCCACTTTTCGGTCCTGAGCTGAGCAACGGCGTCCTTCAGCCAAGTCTCCTGCCCCTCCAACGTGGTCTTCAGCTCTCGGAGCTGGTCCAATTCTTGGAGGTGAGGGGCAACCTCGGTCAAGACCTCGTTCATCTTCTCGGCGCGATCGACGAGTTTCTAAGAAAGGCAAGTCGGAGCAGAGTTAGTTGTCAGAACGCCTACAGAAGGAATATTATCAAAACTCCAGCACAACGAAGACGACACCTGAATCCCCTGGGAGGCGGTAATCATGGCCTGGAGCAAGTTCTCAAGCTCCTTTTTCGCCGCGGTCTCGTCGTGTTTGTACCTTTTCGCAGTTCCGTCGGGCGCCGTCCACCGGAACGTCCTGGCAAACTTGCATGGTGGCGCCTCAATCCTGGGGAGGTTTGGCAGTTCAGGTGGCAGCGACGACGATGACGACGAGAGTGACCATAACGGCGACGGAGTCCTGGCCTCCCCCTCGGCGGCCCCTGCGGTCTCGGGGGCTGACTCGGGAGCTCCGGCGAGTGCTTCAACAGTAGGCATTGGCTCAGGGGCTAGGTCAGTGGCTTCAGCAACCGCCCCTTGGTCGGACGGCGTCGGTGGCTCTGTAGTCAGGGCCATCTCAATCTCCGCGACTGGGACGGCCTCCAGCTTGGCGGGCATGTTCACAGGCGCCAGCTCGGCCGGGGCAGGCTCAACGATCAGAGATGCCGGTGCGGTCTCCTTAAGATTGATATCGACGCGCTTCCTGCATAACAAGTCAGACATCAAAACATTGCTATAGCGGACAAGAATTCTCGAAGATCCAAGACAGCTCACCTCTTGGAGAACTTAAGTTTCCCACCGGGTGATCCAGGCCCCGGCGGCGCGCTGTGACCGGCCATCAAACCAGTCGACGCGGCAATCGGTGGTGGCGTTCTGTCACAAGTCGGCCTCATTTGCTGCATGGCCGGCACGGGTGCTTGGGTACTCGGTGGCACTTGACCTGACCGCGTACTCGGTGGCGCCCTTGACGGGCTCGACCATGTTGAGCTCAGCTGCGCCGGTCCCGGTCTGGGACTTGATGGTCTGGGTGCCGCATCGGCTGTGCCCCTTATCCTCAGGCTTCCTGCCGCGGCACTCGGCGTCACGGCCTTCTTGCCCCGATCTGTAACTGGCCTTTTCCCCGCTCTCTTGGAGTCAGGTTGAGCAACAGAAGGAGTCCTTGGCCTCTTCTTTGACTTGGAGGCTGACAACGGGCAGGAGTCATCATCGAACTCCTCGCACCACTACAGATGATTCAACAGAGTACATCACACAATGCTGGGCAATCATGAATACAAATCCACAAGCAGTCATTACAGAAGAAAGATGAGGGTTACCTCGGGACGGGGCCGATTGTGGCTATAAGACGCGATGCAGCGTTTTCCGTCTTCGGTCTCGACCACCCTGCTGGAGAAATAACCAAACAGGGTTTCGGTCACTTTCTGCTCGTTGGCCGTTTCGTGGCTGACCCGGTCAGGGTCATATTTTCCCAGGTAATCCCAGCCAAACACGCTTCTCAGCATCAATGGCTGGATGCGCCGAGTCAGAAAACGCTTGGCCACCCAAGGTCCGGTCAGGCCGGCTTTCTTGAAACTATCCAACTTCACCAACAATTGATGCACTTGGCCCATCTCCTCAAAGGTTGGATTTGATGACCAATTTGGTGAAACCACTGGTGGCAAGCCGGTGAATGGATGCAAGGAGGGTGTGAAATCTAAACAATAGAACCACTCCTTGTGCTAACCTTTCACGGAAGATTTCAAAGGGAGATCGATGTATGCCTTCTTCCTCTCGTTCCTCAACTGAAGACCAGCCCCCCCCCCCCCCCAATCACTTGGATGTTACTCTTGGAGGGTTGGGGCTTAATGTGGAACAAATGCCTAAAGAAGTTGAAGTGGGGTTCCACACCCAGAAAACACTCGCAGAGAGTCACGAATATGGAGATTTGAAGGATCGAGTTGGGATTCAAATTCACCAACTCCAACCCGTAGAAGTCAAGGATGCGGCGGAAGAATGCAGAAGAGGGGAGGAACAAACCTCGGTCGAAAAACGAAGCAAATACTACAGTTTCACCGAATCGGGGATTTGGAACCGACTCACCCTTAGCCGGCCGCCAATGAATCACCTCCTGGCTTTGCAGCTTCAATTGATTCTCCAGCAGCTTCAGCTTCACCGCGCCACAATCCAAAGTCGGCCAGGTGTTCTCCGACGCACCCACAGAATCCGAAGCTTTCGACATGGTCGGGGGCTGAGAAGTTTGAGGGAAATGCGATTGGTGGCCTGGAACTAATCACGAAAAACTTTGCTAGGGCACCCATTAACCGTGGGCACGACTATTCGAACAATTTTACTCTGGCCAAAGGTGTACCAATTTACTCACAAGACAAAACCCCACAACACGTTGTCGTGCGCCTCAATACCACCACGGTATCTCGGAAAGGAGTTGCGATAGGATCATCCATGTACCTCGCATAATAGGAGTGCCTCCCACCAAGCCTCCGATCTCCGATAGGGGTGATCAAGTGCCTTCCTACGAGACGGCTCGACGCCCGAACTCATGGACTTACCAACTGCCATGTGTGGACTTACAATAGCCACAAACACCCCCTAGTGCCTCCTATTGAACTCGTCATAGTTCAAATCCCACCATTACCCATTCTAGCTTGTGGTTAGTATGAGTATTGCTTCGCAAAGATAGCTCGCTAACCGGTTCTTAAGTGTCATGAGCACCACTAGCAACAACAACATTTCATGTGCTCACAACCCACCATTTAGTCAAGTTTTAGTTGACCAATTAATTAACCACACACGACCTCAGTCGTGAACTAGATCATCATTTCATGTCATCCATATGTTTTGGGTAATAATTAAGTGATCGCCCATAAGTTCCACTATAGTTTCTAAGCATGGCTAAGCAGGGTCCTATAGTTATTCTAGCTAACCAATAAATAAAGCTGGCTAGTCAAATTATCCCATAGGTATAAATAATAGGTGAAACAAAGCAAAAGGGGTATAAACAAAGAACAAGGTTTCCCTCCTGATGACATTGCAAAATAAATGCACATTTGAAGGAAATATAGCTTTAAACCATGGGTACAACATGCTCAAAGGTATTTAAGATCTGTGTGACTTGCCTTGCTGCTCTGCGAGGGCCTCAGAACTCTCCTCTTAGAATCTTGCCTCTTTTGGAACAGTACAATATTATTTTTTAACGGGTAGATCTTGATTTTTAAAGAATTGTGCAAGTCGAGTCACCCCAAACGGAATTAGGATGAATTAGTTATGAATTTCTAAAATTTACAGAATATTTCATGTGTTATACAAATAATTAACGGATTTATGACTTCAGCCCTAAAGGAAAAAGAGAAAATCCAGCGGCTAACATGTGGGTCCCACCGACAAAGAGAGAAGGGGCGGAGCACCGTGGATCGGGTGCACCGAGGGTACTGGTGGGTCTGGACGGCCTAGATTGGACTAGAGATTAGATCGGGCAGCTAGGATTTGATCAAGGATATCGGATGGCTGAGATTGAATCTCACAGATTGGTCACGCATGCGGACATGCGAGCGCCAAGTGGCGAACACGCCGGATAGGAAGGGAAGGTGGCAGCTGACGGGGATGGCGACGTGGCGCCATGTCAGCACGGCTTCACTAGAGCGGGGCGGCGCACTCATCCTGATGGTCGATGGTGAACAACGGCGCGGCGGATCTAGGCGATAGCACAAAGAGGCAGAGGAGGATGCGGCGATGCTTACCGAGGCAAGTACAACAGCAAACTGCGGCGGAAAGTGGCCCGCAGCGAGCTCCAAGCAGCGAGGCCCTATGGGGTGTCGGTGACAGGGCAGTGCTCCGGTGGTCTTGGACAGCGGAGAGGTAATGGCTGGAGTTCGTCTTGCTCTTGCAATCCCGGCGGTGACGACGGGCAGCGCTAGCTGCAAGAGGAACGGCGGTGAAGCTTGACTGAAGCATGGCGGCGGCGGCTAAGCAGACTGAGCGATGCGCTAGGGCAAACTAGGGGTTAGCGAGCTCGGGCAACGGTGGGGTGAGAGAGAGAGAGAGAGGGGTCTTGGGGTCCTATTTATTGCAGAGGAGAGAGGAGATCGGCTTGGGTTCGGTTGTACGGCGATTAGGGTTCTTCTTGGACTCTCGAAGCTTCACGAGCTCAAGTTGATGCCGATTTCTTTGGGATTCTTTTGCGGATCTTGGGCAAAAAGGAGGAGATCACGGGGAGCAAAACCCCTCAACTAATTTGAGGAAACTGCGTGCGAATCGATGGGATTGCTCTAGATTTCGTGGCCACCCGAACAGGAAGAACAGGACCTCTCCGACCCAAGGTTGGAGATGGATCTGACGGGTGGGCCTCACCCATCAATGAGAGCAAGGACGCGGGTGTGCTGGCAGGCCGAGCAGGGAGATGGGCCACACAGGCGTGCGCGCCCGGGGAAGAGAACCAAAACGGGCCACATTCGGCCCATTGACTGAGAAGGTATTTTCTAACGATTTTTCAATTAAATTAATTGCTGAAATGTTCTTTCATTTATTAAAAATACTTCCCTTGCTCAATTAATTCCAAGAAAATTCCAGGAGCTAAAAGATTAAGCAAAGTATTTAATAAAATTTTATCTGGGCCCACTTTCTGTTGGACATTTTCATGGATTTTTAATATTTCACTCCTTGGGATTTTAATATATTCTAAAAATGCATTTTTTTCAAGATTTAAATATTTAGGGAATTTTAGGGTGTGACAAAACCCTCCAAAAGCTTGTCCATTTCTACGCTCGACTTGGTATCCTTTGCTTGCCAATCAGTACCAACTTGCTCAAGTCCATTTGTGGCCCCAACAAGACTTTCACCCCACCTTTTAGTATCACCTTCCCGGCTAGAGTTCCTTGAAGGGATTGTTCCTTCTCCTGCTGAAGCTCTTTCATAGTACTAGTAGCCGCATTAACTGTTCTGTGAGAGATGCAATTAGTTTCTTTTGTGCCAAACATTGTTATCCATCAATACTCCTTTTTGGGCAATTAGTTCTGTGAGAGATGCAATTAGTTCACGTTGTGCCTCTTCTATTTCCATCTTCTTTTGAATTGAAGAGGTTTCAAATTCTTCATGTGCCAACTGCAGTTGCTAGGAAACAGTTATAAGCTGGCGCAGCTCCTTTGCCTTAGGAACTTCAGGTACAAAGGAAGGAAGTTCTGAAGCTATGTTCTCCAATTCAGCTTGACGGTGAGGATCACGTAGAGAGCTCGGGGTATGGCCTGTTAGTGATATGCCCTAGAGGCAACATGGAGATGTTATATATATCACATGCTATGTTTATAATGTATTGATTTGTTCCTTGAAATAGACATTATCATTGTTGATCAATGAGTATGTGACTTATTCATGAGACTCTTAATGTCAAATGTTGCTATTTCTAAATGATCCCTGATCATATATCATATGAGGAACAAATATGATTCTAATATCAGCATATGTATTGATTGATGATCATGTCTCATGGATCATGGTATGGAGATACCAAATCAATAATATGGACATATGTTAGTGAACATATGTTGGATAGACCCACCATGAGATACTACAGAGATTTTATGTGTCATCAGTTAGTCTTAAGTAGTGTTTATGTAGAGTCCTTAGACTTGAGATCATCATGGTTCCCAACATACGTAGTAGCTTATTTTGGGACTACTAAACACTACTCCATAACTGGGTAGTCATAAAAGTAGTCTTCGGGTTTTCTATGAAACATATAGTGGGATGTGAATGATCAAGATAGAATTTGCCCCTCCTTACGGGAGAGATATCTCTGGGCCCCTCGATGTAATGGATTATGGAAGTGCATGGCCATGCTAGGGTGATTAAAGTGTCAATCACAAGTTTGTAATCCATCACAGGATCGAGAGAGTGATTGAGCTATTAAGAGGATGACACAAGTCTTGCCTTGAGCTCAATCGATATCGTGACGCAAAAGGATTTGTACATAAGGACATTACAGGTTCAGTCGATATGATCTTTACGTATATTTTGGGGCTAATATGCCTTGCTAGAGACCGCTATTAACAGGGTGACCAGAAAGGCGTTTCTGCGTCACGATAAAATATACGTGAACCTACAGGGTCACACACTTAATGGGTTGGAACACTTATTCGAATATGGTTCGAATATGGGCTCGATTCGGATAGAGATCCGAGTAGACTCTTACTGGGCCTCGATCTATGAGGCCCGAGTGAGGAGGTCTATATATAGGGAGGCGAGGGGCCGAGGAGATTTACGTGTTTTTCTGTTGACCTCGAGCTAAACCCTAGCCGCCACCTCCCGAGCCAAACCCTAGCCGCCCACGAGTGCTAGTACACTCGCAATCGGCGTTCCAGCCCCGGACGTGTGGATACCGGTGGAGGCGCTGCTCGTTGCGGCGTTGATCGGCAGATCGTAGTCTGTTCACGGAGATCGACTACTTCCATACTACCTCGACACGTGCGTGGTTGGACCAGCTTCTCCAACCCATCTTCCGCTGCACTGCGCGTCTAGTGGTAACGATCCATGATCCCTCTCTCGCATGATGTCCTGGTGTGCGCGGTAGAAAAATTTTGTTTTCTGCTATTATAGCCTGCGCATACTCCTATATGACCTTCTATCGCCTTTGCCAGCACTCTATCAGTGGCAACCTGGAACTCCTTCTGCATAAAGGAAAGGCCCGTAGCTGACTCTGCCGCACTGTTCAACGCTTCCATGATGTCCTCTGTGTGTCGCGATTCAGTGTGTTGTCCTAACAAAAAAAGAGGGCAAGATCATGTTAATATAACATCACAGATGCTAAAATAAACAAGCAAACACAAAGAGAATCTACCGAGTGAACATAAAACATCAAGGCATTCAGCTATAGAAGGCACTTCACATATTGTGGCTGGAAATGGCTAGGGAAAATCGCCATTTGGCCCTGATATGTAGAAGTAATTAATGGGCATATCCAAAATATCAATGAGGCTCTGATCATCAAAGTCATTGAGAATTTGGGTGAGCTCCACATCACCACTTGTGTTATCTATTGGAGTGGTTAGTAGTGGTATAGAGCTACACCCAACAGGTTCAAGGTCAAAGTTTATCTTCCTCTTGATTGGGGGCGGTGCAGCCTGGTCACCATCAATAGTAATGATGTCCTATGTAGACACATGTTGAGAGGAGGAACAACCCACTGCAGAGGGTTGGACACTTTTGCGCTTCTACATAAAAAGAAAGAATGAGGGAAAATAAAAGTTAGTAAGAAACCAGAAAATTTATATGGCAAACAAAAATATGTCCTATAGAATTAAAAAAAGGGAGGCATACCAAGTCAGGATGGATGGGAGGTCTAGCACCTTTAGCCATGAAGTAAGGGTGCAAAATATACCTCCAACCATCAAAAGTTGTTGCCTCTCTTTCCTTAAGAGATACAATATGTTCTTCTCAATGACTGGGAGGCACTTCTCTCACCAAGATAAGATCATTAGGGGAGAGTCTGCGAAGAAGATTGGGCATGTGGTGCTAACCATATTTACGTTCTCTCTCTTTGCGAGGAACACGCCCATTTAGGTTACCATGACGAAGCTTGCTCAGTATTGAGTCAAAAGGCCCAATGTAAGTTGTCGACCAATTAACCCAATGTAATGAGAATCTTCCACAATAGGAATCGGTAGGGAGTCGATAAACATCTATCTGCAGTGGCTGTGATAAATGGACCCAATAGGCATACGCAACCCCAACATCAATTGTTGTACTTATGCTTTTTAAATGGGTGTAAGGTACATCTTGGTCTAGCCCAAATTGGTGAGTGACGTGGTTTGGATGATAAGGTTCTATTATGCATAGATCCACAGCATGTGTAGCACGCCGCCATGGGAGCATACCGCGTCGGATGGACAAGGAGAATACCCTACTGATATAGTGGATGGGGGCCTCTTTGGTCGATGTGTAGACTGAGACCCTATTAAATGGTAGGGCCTCCATGCAATATTAGAGTCCACACATAAGAAGTCATGCTTGTCTTTTGGTGTATAAAATTTGGCAATTCAAACATGGTATTTTCCATGAGTGGCTTTTCAGCATAGCGGAGTTGGGTGATTCCTCGAAATCTCCTAAACCTAGGTTTCCTAGTATGGACAGATTTCGCAATTCTGATTCGGGTGATGTTTCCTTGACCTTAGTTATTTTGCCTGAAAAAAATGTCTATATAACGTAGTGATCTATCTACAGGCCTAATGGCATGATTTTATCAGAAGTGATTTAGGAGATATAAATTTTAGAAGTTGGATGTTAGGTTTTGATGTGGTTCTAGATAATTATGGATCTATTTAGTTTTTGACCTCCTTAGATGCTGAATTAGCTTCTCCAATGTGATTAAAAAATGTTGAGTACTTTATATGTTTTCCATACTGACAAATAACGTAAGTTTTGATGGGTAGTATAACAACCCAAAATTTTAATTACCAATTTAAGTTGTTGTGAAGGCCATGAGCCCCGGGTACTTCAAGGAAGGTGAATACAGCCACTCGAACAGAGGGTGGGCCAGCTCATACAATTAGGGGTAGAGTAGAACTCGGCTTCATGTAACATTACATGATAAAGAAAGGGATATAGTCCTAGCCAGTTACTCTATCCTGATAAAGAAATCCCTTGGTGGAGTCCGACTAGGATTCCTACCCTGTAACCTTGCCTCCTTGCCTCCTCGGTATATAAGAAAAGACAGGGAGCCCCATGGGGCATAATCATTCTCCCCGGAGAAATCGTGAAAGCAATACACAAACAGCTGGAAATAGGGTATTACCTCACCTTGAGGGCCTGAACCAAGATAAACTTTCTGTGTTCTTTTGAGTCCATCAAGTTTAGATCCGACGAGTAGCCTTACATTCAATATTGCCGATACAAAACATCGAGAGTTGGCGTGCAAGGTAGGGGTTTCGTCAAGATCATCATCAACAAGCTCGATAGATCCAACCATTGGAGTCGCCGGCATCGCCTTTTCTCCTGGGCAAGCAATCAAATTCGGGAGCCCTGACTTCATTGCTGACGCTTTCGGCAACCTCACCCTGTCAGACTCAGCTTCAATCCGGTCGGCTAGGGATCAAGCCAACTTCGTGCCAGTTGACCTCCTCAACGCTTTGGCAATCTTCAATAACATGCTTCGGTGACATCCAAGATCTATGAGCCATGGGGCAACTCTCATTCCTATTGTTCAACTCGAGCATGGCCCTGAGCCGGTCAAGATTGGATCTAGGATAGATGAGATCATCAATCCCCCACTCAAACTCAACAATGCCGCAACCGTCGTCAACTCCAACATGATGCGGCATACCCAATCCTCTGGACTTTGACTTCGATATGGCCTAGAGCCGCTCGGGATCGGATCTAGGGAGGTTGGTGTCATCATCACGCTGCTCCACTACTTGGAATCCGACTCTTAGTCAGAAAACATCTCGGGAAGCTTCCCACCTCCACACTAATTCTTCATGGCGTCCAAGGGCTCTACCCCAAGTCAAGATGCGTGTCAAGTATGCGAGCAGCAAGAGGAAGAAGGTCGCCGACTGTATGAGCAAAAGGAGGAAGAAGATTGATGCCTGCAAGCCGAACGGGAAGCTCGCAACCACGAGCTGTGTAAAACTGGGCAGCAAGCACATCAAGAAATTCTCCAAACCGGAGTAGGTGACCACAACATTTTTGTCACTCCACAACAGAATGTCGTAGCTGCTACGACACTTCTGGATACCCTACAGCTGGGACCTGATCACCAGGTGACACCGACTATCGCTAGGATCAAGGTTATGACAACGGCAGCAGCGGTACAATAGCGCCAAGAATCTAGACATACTTTGATCCCTTCCAGGAAGACGACTTTTGACGCCACAACTTCATCAATCGCGGCACGATGCCGGGCAGTAGGATTCGATCACCACCACTTGGAGTCCAATCGCGGATCACAAGGCCACAATAACGATCACCGAAGATATCAATACGACGGGCACCGGGATAACCGCGACACCCGGGAACGGCTACGCCGTGATCTTCGTCAAGACCTTAACGCTCGTTGGCACGAATGTGAGGAGAACGAACACCGCCAACTGAAAGATGAACACGAGCGCTTCAGCCTTCACCATGAGCGGTTTGACCGTCGCAGTTAGAGCGGGAGCCCCCACTCGGATGAAGGAGTTCCAGCCTTCACGCGCGAGCTGCACCAAGTTGACTGGCCATCAGGTTTCAAGGCGACTGGGATTGACAAGTACGACAGCAAGACCAACCTGGAAACCTGGTTAACAGTATATACTCTAGCAATCCAAGCAGCAGGAGACAACCACAAGAAGATGGCAAACTATCTCCCCGTCACCCTAGGCAACACGGCGCGAACGTGGTTAATGGGGCTTCCCAGAGCGTCTATTGGCTCCTGGGGGAAACTCCGCGAGTGCTTCCTATCCAATTTCCAGGGCACATACGAAAGGCTGTCATCCGAGTACAATTTGTACCAATGTCACTAGAGGAAGAATGAATCTCTCCGGGACTTCATCAAGCGTTTTTCCGAGAAGAGGAACTCTATCCCCAAGATCAACGATGAGGTGGTCATCACTGTCTTCTACAAGGGTGTTAGAGGCACACCGTTCATCGCCAAGTTCACTTGGAAACTACCCAACTCCATCAAAGCCCTCTTCGAGATGGCTAATAAGTATGCTGATTCAACTGACGCAGTTGCTAAGGCACTCGATGATAAGCCCCGACAGAAGGAACAACGTGAGACGGACGACGCACCCCCATCCAAGCCTAGGAACCGCTAGCGTAAGTCAGAGGACATCATGGCCACAATCGACCGCAACCTACCACGAGCCCCCAAGGCGGACGGCTACCAAAATTCATGAACAGGCCATGTCCTTTCCATCCAAAGGGGAAGAACACGGCCAAAAAAATTTTATGTTGAAGAAGTTTGTCACCAAGCAAACATCCACGTCAGGCAAAGCCAAGGACAAAGACAAGCTAGACTTGAGCCTAGCAGGAGACTATCAAGACCCCCATGCTGAGCTCAATCACATATTCCAATAGCCATCGGTATATGAGTCCAAGCGGAAGCAGAAGCTGACCACGCGCGAAGTCAACTTGATTTCGGCTAATACCCCTTAGTACCTGTGGTGGTCCGAGGTCGCAATCATATTTGACCACACGGATCACCCCCACCGAGTGGCATATTCGGGGCATTATCAACTCGTCCTAGACCTAGTTATCAAGAACATCAAGTTGAAAAAGGTTCTAATTGATGGTGGGAGCACTCTCAACATCCTTTTCACCAAGACATACAATGAGATGAAAATACCTCGTTCCGAGTTACGGCCGAGTATAGTGCCGTCACTACTAACTTCTGACCCTTATGCCACGCTTTTTTGTCGCAACGGCGAGATTTGGTTGCAACAAGGGTTGTTATCGCAACGATTTTCACTTATGGTTGCGATAGATTGGATTTTTGCCACGAAGATTGTTTCGTGGCCCTAAGTATGGAGATCGTTGCGAAAAGTAAGTGTTATCGCAACAAATTATTGAATGGTTGCAATAAGTGATTCCTGTTGCCACGATTTGATTTGCGTTGCGGGCAAGTTTATTGTCGTTGCAATACTAAGGTGATATTGCAACTCTTTATATGATGGTTGCAATAGCCCGTCTATGTCGCATCGAATATGTTTCGTTGTATATAATAGTCGCTTGCGTTGCGAAAAAGTGGTACATATAGCAACGAAAAAAAATAAATCGTTGCAATCACTAAGGTTGCAACGATTATGGTTTCGTTGTATGTAATAGTTCCGTTCGTTGCAAAAAGGTTGTACATATAGCAACGAAAAATTACATCATTGCAATACCTAAGGTTCTCCACTTTAATGGTTACATAAAAAATTAAAAAAAAACACCACCAGCAAGTTTCGAACCTGAGACCTTAGAGTTAAGAAGATAGGCGCCTACCATTAGACCATGTATGTGTTTGTGTTTCTAATATCTAGCATATCCTATACAAATTAATATAGACCCGTTTATATATTGGAAAAGATAGTAATCTAATTACTATCACGTACGTCGCGGTCTCTCTCTTCCCCGTCGCTGCTTTGTTTCCCACGTGCGTCGTGGCTTCTGATTCCCCCATCGCGGCCTCTCTTCCCCCACGCGCCGTCCCTGCGAGCAGCGTGGTCAAGGCCCTCGTTCCCTACTGCCAGCAGCGTGGTCGCGGCCTCCCTGCAGCCGGTGTCGTCGTGGCACCCCCTCCCTGCAACCGGAGTCGTCACGGCCCTTGAATGCCCTTGAACAAAATTGGTTTCACTCAAAAATGAGTTAAAATGAATTACTTATGAATTTTCAAAGTTTGGCTATTTTTCTGTTGGAAAGATATTTCAGTTTTAACCTTTTTCTAATTCTTTCTTCTTTTCTTATTTCTCTTACAGCCTGGGCCCGCAGGCTAGTGAGACAGAGCAGAGCAGGGCGCGGGACAACGGATCGGACCGTCCGTTCCAGGAGTGGATGGTCCGGTGTGGCGAACAGAGGAGGGCGCAAGCAGACAGAGCCGGCGAGCTTCTCGGCGGCGGCGACGGCGAACGGCGGCTCGGCTGTAGTCGAGCCCAAAATAGAAAAGGTAGAGGAGTTCACGGCGGAGCTAAGGGTGGTCTTCTTGACACCTCGGGTGACCGGAATATCGCCGACGGCGAGCTCCAGCGGTGGCTCTTTTCGGGTCGACGGGGGAAAACGTTCTACAAGCTCAATCTGGCAATACTAATGCATAAATATGTGTCTACCAGATATCTGGGCTCTCACTGTAAGGTTTGACGAGGCCGGCGAGGTCTTGTCGGCTGTGGCGGTGCACCGATTGGTTCGGCGGCGGCAGAAATCCTCTGGACGATGGCGGCAGCTCTTTCTTCAGTCGGCCTGCGGCTAGGACACGGTGTCCACCAGGTTACAGACTTCCTGAGGACGGCTACGGTGCAAAGAATTGAAGCGAGGCTCACCACAGAGGACGAATCGGCGGTGGCGGAGCTCGGCCGGAGTTGGGGAAGACGGAGGCCGATGTCGGCGCTCAGGGCTTCGCGACTCGATTCCTTCGGGTAGCGGGCTTCTAGAGGCGAGGCGGCGTTGTTGGCGCAAGGGCTCAGTCAGACTCACTCCGAGGCGGCCGGAACAGCGAGGCGACGCCGGCGGCAGTTCTGCACAGCCGAGACTAAGCACGGCGGCGACACGGCGACTTCGGCCAGCGATTCCTAGGGCAGTTAATACCAAAAATGGAATTATTGGGAGGTGCTAATCACGTTCCAGCAGAGGGAAGAGGAATGGGCTCACCAGAGCAAGCTCGGGCTCGATCGAACAGTTGCGGCAGTGAGGAAGATGAGGTTGCCGGCAGTGAACCTTGAGCTCTCCGGCGGTTTTCTCCACTTTAATGGTTACATCGTTGCAATACCTACCATTAGACCTTGTATGTGTTTGTGTTTCTAATAGCTAGTGTATCCTATACAAATTAATATAGACCCGTTTATGTATTGGAAAAGATAGTAATCTAATTACTATCAGGTACATCGTGGTCTCTCTCTTCCCCGTCGCTGCTTTGTTTCCCACATGCGTCATGGCTTCTGATCCCCCTGTTGCGGCCTCTCTTCCCCCGCGTGCCATCCCTGCGAGCAGCGTGGTCAAGGCCCTCGTTCCCTACTGCCAGCAGCGTGGTCGCGGCCTCCCTGCAGCCGGTGTCGTCGTGGTGCCCCCTCCCTGCAACCAGAGTCGTCACGGCGCTTGAATTCCCTACAGTGACGGCATCTTGGTGCCCTAGTTCCTTCCTGCTCATCGACGAGCAGGGCCGTGCCCATGGGCGACGCTCCGTGTTCATCTCGTCTCCGGCCGGCGCTCGTCTGTTCAACGTTCATCTAGCAAGCAGGCACCAACGACAGGGACAGGGAAAAGGATCTATCCATCTAGCAAGCAGGCACCAACAAGCAGGCTCGTCCGTTCGTCCGGAGTGCAGGTATTGTTTTTTTTAAAATCCATCTGTATTGTACTAATTGGTATGAAGGTCTAGAACTGCTTGTATAATTTTAATTTTATTCTTGTCATCTTTTGAAGCCATGTCTTCTACAAATCGATTTAGAAAATATGAATCATGTTCCCAAAAGCATAAGAAGAAACAAAGAATTGAGGAGTTAACTCAATCTCAGAAAGGAGCAATGGATAGATTATTTTTGCTATATTTGGTACTTTGATTCAGGCCTCACTTAGAGCTTCATACGTGAGAAAGAGGATCACGTATGCTTGCATTATTGCTAGATGTTTCATTGTTGATTATATATAGTTTATAATAATGTCGTGATCCCTTCAATTAACGTGCTGCAGGAAATCGTTGTGATATTTGGAAAATAGAATTAATGGCACATGATGATGATCGGAGTTGGATGCTGTTGTCTCGGTCAACACGTGAGTGGCAAGCAGGTCTGGAGAAATTTATTGATACTATTTTTGAAGGCACCTATGCATCAAAAACTGCACCATGTCCATGTTTAAGGTGTCGTGGAGTCGTGTACAAAACAAAATCCGAGGTTCAAATGGACTTGCTAACTAAAGGTTTTGATGAGAATTTTGTCAAAGAGAAAGGTAACGCTGGCATATTTTTAAATGATGATAGGGATCTGAATGTACGCCCGCCAGATGATGCATCATCGGCCAACAATCTGGTGTCCGCATTAATTAGGGGTGCGACCAGTGGTAATACCAATGAAGAGCCAAATGAGATTGCAAAGAAATTCTTTGATTTGTTGAAAGATGCGCAGCAAGAGTTGTGGCCAGGTTGCTCAAAGCTTACCAAGGTATCATTCATGGTCAAGCTCTTTCAGCTTAAGTGCATGGGTGGATGGAGTAACGAGAACGCAGAGCAAACACTTAGCCTATGGACAGATTCGCTCCCCCCAGGGCATTGTATCCCAGACACTATCAAGAAAGCACAGAAGATTATCCGCGACCTTGGCCTCACATACATTAAGATCGATGCTTGTGTGAATGACTGCGTGTTATTTCATGGGACGTTGGCTGATATAGACACGTGTCCAACATGTGGTGAGAGTAGGTGGAAGAAAGACGACACAAATTCTAATGAGATTGGCGAGTCTAGCGAAAGTGGTGGAGCAAAGAAGCGCACTCCTTGCAAAGTTCTAAGGTATTTTCCACTTACTCCTCGATTGCAAAGATTATATATGTCAGAGGAAACATCATCATTGATGCGGTGGCACAAGGAAGAATTGGTTAGTGATGGGAAAATGCGGCACCCAGTGGACCCATTGGCGTGGAAGCACGTGAATAACAGGTATAAGTGGTTTGATTCGGATCCACGTAATGTTAGACTGGGACTTGCATCTGATGGCTTCAATCTGTTTGGGATGTTGAACGTTAATTACACTTGTTGGCCCGTGATACTAATTCCTTATAACCTGCCTCCTTGGCTGTGTTTGAAACAACCTTATTGGATGATGTCGATGCTGATACCTAGGCCTAAATCTCCTGGAGTGAACACTGATGTATATTTGCAACCTCTGATCGATGAGCTACATGATCTGTGGGTTAATGGAGTTTTAACATGGGATGAGAAGGAGAAGAAGAATTTTACTCTACATGCAATTCTGCTGTGGACAATTAATGATTTCCCCGCATATGCGATGTTATCTGGTTGGAGCACAAAAGGTAAGTTTGCTTGTCCTTATTGTCACAAGCATACTGATTACTTGTGGTTAAAACATGGTTCAAAGCATTGCTACTTGAGACATCGTCGATTTTTGCCCATGAACCATAAGTGGCGAAGGAACAAGGCGAGCTTCAATAACAAGGCTGAAACCAGGGAAGCTCCAGTGCCGCTCAGTGGTGAGCAGGTGCTGCGGGACTATGAGAGTTTCCAGCAAGTGACTTTTGGGAAGGATACAAGGAAAAGGAAGCAACGTGATGAAGAAAATAGGTGGCACAACTGGAGGAAGAAGAGTATTTTCTTTCAGCTTCCTTACTGGAAATCGTTGCTTGTGCGACATAATTTGGATGTCATGCATATTGAGAAGAACATATGTGAGAGCTTACTGGGGACTTTGCTAGACTTACAAGGTAAATGCAAGGACAGTGAGAAGGCTCGACTTGATATCCAACATTTGGGTATAAGGCCAGATCAGCATCCAGTGCTCGAAAAGGGTAAGTACACCTTGCCACCAGCGTTGTACTCTCTAGGTAAGGATGACAAGGAAATTCTGTGCAAATTTTTACATGGCGTCAAGTTCCCTGATGGTTATGCTGCAAATATTCGGAGATGTGTGGACGTCAATGGTTGCAAGCTTTCTGGACTTAAAACTCATGACCTACACGTAATCTTGCAAAAACTTTTGCCTTTAGTGGTGCGCAACATATTGCCTAAAGATGTGGTGACCCCGTTGATCGAGCTAAGTAGGTTCTTTAACTCATTGTGTTCAAAGGAGTTGGAGTTTTCAAAAATTGAAAAACTGAGCACTTCGATTAGGGAGACCCTTTGTCGGCTGGAGATGATTTTTTCCACCGGCTTTTTTTGATATTATGATGCACTTACCAGTTTCATCTTGCTGACGAAGCTAGACTTGGAGGCCCGGTGTGTTATAAGATGGATGTATCCAGTTGAGAGTACCTTCGTACTCTTAAAGGCTATGTGAGGAACAAAGCGCGCCCTGAAGGTTCAATTGCAGAGGGTATATATCCGAGGAGTGCCTGACATTTGCTCTCGCTTTTTTTGAAAATATTAGTACCAAGCTTAATCGTCCAGAGCGTCATGAAAGCGCCACTGCCAGTGAACCACCATCTGGGCTAAGTATATTTGGGAGCCTTGACTATAGTAGGAAAGGAAGTACTCTCGAGAATGTTTCTGATATTGACATGCAGAGGATGAGGCATTACATATTAACCAACTGTGACAAGGTCACTTCATGGATAAAGTAAGCTATATTTTTAAATTGATTTTTTATGGTGGTCATGAATGTTTAAAATATATATGTAACTAATGAACGCATTTTCAATTGTTGTGGAAAGTGTGCATATGGATGAGCTGAAGAAAATTAGCCCTCAGCATGTTGATAAAAGACACAAGGAGGAGTTTGTATCATGGTTTGAGCGTAAAGTGAGTCGTCCCTAATATATTTATCCATATTTTATTTGTATAGTTTCCACATGCTTCTTGTCAATTTATTAGTCCCTAATAATATATTTATCCCTAATATATTTTTAAAATAATCGTAAATGTAGATCAGCACATTGCATGCACAAGGGGAAATAGATGACATGATGTATTATCTATCTCGCGGTCCAGACCCTCGGGTTCGTGTGTTCAACAGGTGTTTCATAAATGGCTTCCTTTTCCGGGTCTCTTCCATAGAGAACTGCTTAACTACTCAAAATAGTGGTGTATTTGTGAAGGGCGATGCAAGTACAGGAAACATGGGCTGGTATGGCGTGCTTAAGAAAATTATCTGCCTTGATTTTCATGGTGAGAAGGAAGTAATGTTGTTCCAATGCGTATGGTTTGATGTCCCTGCAGCAAGTACGAGCAGATCTAGAGGGTACAATAAGGATAAATATGGGGTCATCGATATTGATACAACTCGGTTTAGGTATTCAGATGAACCTTACATCCTGAGCACACAAGCCGAGCAAGTCTTTTATGCAAAAAACCTAAAGAAACCAGATTAGTGCACAGTCCTTAGAGTGCAGCCTAGAAACCTGTTTGCCATGCCTGAAGGAGAAGTTACTGACAATATGGGTGAGCTCGATCTAGACTCAGTTGTTGTAGGATACCCCCGACGCCGCCTCCGTCGAGGACGCCACCGGCAACGCTAACAGGCAGGACGACACTTCCTCCGCAGGGAATCAGCGCCAGCAATGACGCCACCGCCTTGGGCGCCCATCGACATCGATATACTGAAGCCGCCCTCGAAACCGAAGACGAACATGGGTTTCCTTGTCAATATAACCCCAGGTATGTTATCGGCGCACCGAAGGCCACGCCCGGGACCTCACCTGAGTCCGTGCCCCGCTCCAGGACATGCTCCCGCGCCCGCGCCCTGCGCCCTCGCGTCTGTGCCCGCGGCCGCGCCCTCGCGCCCGGGACTGCTCCCGTGCCCGGGCCCTCGCCCGGCCTGCGCCCGTGCCTGGGTCCTCGCCCGGCCTACGCCCGCGGCCGCGCCCTTGCGTCCGAGACTGCTCCCGTGCCCGGGCCCTCGCCCGGCCTGCGCCCGTGCCCGGGTTCTCGCCCAGCCTGGAGCAAATGCAAACACACACAAGCTCGAGCAGGCGACAATGGCGACGAACACCACGGCTTTCTATTGAACTTGCAACCTGGCTAGCTCAAATGAACACGCACATACAGGGGAGTTTTGCAGCACTGCACACCAGTGCTCTTTTTCTCTTGATCTCTGAACAAAGTGATTACAGGACTTAAATAAACACACGCACTCACAAGCCAAACCACGTCTGGCCGCATAGCTCGGCCATGCACTCCGTGGCCTCACCACTAGATTACTCCGTGACCTGACGTACAGGCTATGCAAACTGAAAGATTCCGCCAATCATTTGGTAAGGCTATGCAAACATACAGGCGTAGAGCATGACATGGTTAAATTGTTTCACTCTTTGTATTTATAATAGGAATTCATCTGTAGTCTTTGTCCCTTCCCACAGAAAATTATCCATCCATAACATGTCACATATTATTTCCATATGTTGGTTTATACTGATGTTGAGAGTGGGCTTTGAATCTTTTTGCTTAAGTTAAGATTCTGCCAATGGGTAATACTTGACCTTTTTTTATTCTTGTTTATTTTATCAACCATTGTCGTATGTATGCAGTGGCACGGGTGAAATGTGGACTCTTTATGTTACATTGTCAAGAATGACTTCCAGATCAGGAGTATGTAATGTTCAAAGTGGAAGGCCTGATATAAAATTCTCAACCTGACATCTCTTAAGGACCAGCCTTGGGTATGCTGTCCGGGACTTCTTATACTACAAGAAGCCGTTGTAGAGAGATGTAGCTACTCTTCAGCCCCTCGATTATGTCAGACATGCAGATTATGCTACAAGACAATGAGAGTGAGAAGGGAATCAGATTAGTACTCTCAAAGGAGCAAGAGCAGCACAGCAAGTCAGCAATAACACCCTCAAGCGACCAAGGCAGCAGCGAAAGAAAATGAGCATCCGTTTATGGATGATCCTTCTCGCATACAGGACTGGCTAAAGAAGCTACACAGGACCAAATACCGAAAAAGATTATCAAAAGTATGCAATCATAAGCTATGTTTCCGCATATGTTTTCGTATGTTCAAAAGCTTAGCACCTTTATATAAAACTACACCTTATCTTACATGTTTTTGGTGACTAAAAATAGATTTGAAGGATGACACTAGGGAATCAAACAGTCAACACAGTACAAGGAATTTATAAGGACGCGCAATGAAAATGGGGACATTCAGAAATTAGTAATTTATTTTTCCTTGATCTGTATCACCAGTGTATATTTATCTAGGTACTAAATTTTTTTAAAAGCTGAACCTTTTAACCCATTGTGTGCAGTGGCATTTGTAGCTCAATGTGACACAGATGGTATCATTTAGTCGAAGACGATAAAGTAATGGAAGCAGGCAATGTGACTACCAAACCTCAATAGTCAGGCCACAGCCAGCAGAGCCAAGACATCAGCAAGGACGAGGGTGAACCAGCTGGTCGCGTTGGGAGGCGGCATGATCATGGCTCCGCATGTGACTCGAAGAGCAGGTTTAATATTGGGGTATCAAAAGTCTTTCGCATATCTTAATTGAGAACTAGAACAGCTCAAGTGTTGATAATTGTCTCTTTAAGTTGCGTATGCAGGACATGGCTCCAACCATCTAACGCGAAAGAAAGAGGTCAGTGCACTGTTAAAGGATTTACAGTAGGCAACAATAGAGTAGTTAATCGGACGCACTGGCTTCTAAAACAGCCACTCCCACATCAAATTTTCAGAAAGGCATGGGACAGATACCACATCACGGCGTCAGATCTATATCGACTGTCCCATTGGACCGATGTCCGATACAGTACCGGGGCTGCATTTCTGTCGATTAGGTGTCGTATGGTGATTACAAGGAATGGGCCCCATTTACTAATTGGACCGAGTAAACAGTTGGAAGGATATATGAAAATAAGAGACCAAGTAACAAACCCAAGAAAATCTGCAGATGAGTCGCATACTGGAGCGTATATTGATGGCGCCTGTAGCTATCTTTTTATTTATCCTGGCTACTCGTATCAGCGTGCCGTATAAGTAATTGGTGACGCTTCAAACATTGTGATTGCTTTTTAATGGTAAACTAGCCATTTTCAGGTGGACGGAGTTTTCGATCCTCGAACATAGATGGAAAGACACGATGAGATGGTTTATAAAAGAAGAGAAAATACCGGTGCAGAACATTGCCAAGATCGGGTGCGCCTACACAACGGCTGGTTACAGGATAGCTGATGGTAATCACAGCTCGAGGTGGGCAGAAGTGCCTCCCAGTATTGGAGAACATATTGTATTCTTAGAGAGAGGCAACTTGGGTTGACTTGGTTGGATATATAGTTATGGTGAGAGAACGAAGGAATTAACAGTAAAAAATATAACACTGCCGGATCGAGAATACACCTTCTCTGAGGAGTGGCACTACTTTCTGCAATTGTATTTTGGATCTGATAAATTCAATGGTCATTTCTCGTAAAATCTATAGCACCTCACTCCTGTCAAAACAGAACTTGATCAACCTTAGTTGTATTTGTTCTCATACCACTTGTAATACTCAGACCTGACCTCTACAGATAGTTAGCAGCCAGAACTCCTCCATCCAACCTTATCATATAGTCATCCGCACAAAAGAAACAGGCAGTCTGATGGGTTCAAAAAAAGTGCTTCTCACCCCAGGCATGTATCGCCTTTGAGCACTACAGTGTGAATCATTGGAATACACTAATCCGTAGGCATCCCTCCTTCGCCCTGCTATGAGTGCACATACTTGTGTGTTTAATTGTTAGACTCTGTTTTGCCAAGAATCATCCTAGAGAGCCCACCAAGAAACTGGCTAATCCGGTGAAGAAGCCCAAGTATTCTTCTTAGCTTTGAGTGAAACGGTACCACTCATTCTTAGCAAATACATATCTGTCAGAGAAGCAACCAGATATGGTTTTTCGTATATTCTACATTAAGCTTAGTCATTATGAGTTTACTGAGTAAATGTTAACTCGTCAATGTCCTTTCAATTTTTATAGCGCAAACTCTTAACGGTTTCTTTATTTAATTTAGGTCAAATGCAGCCATGTATGCAAGTGGGATTGGTGAGATTGGCTTTAGAACCTGTATACCGACAAATACTTACAACTGTTGAGTACATAGACAGAAACACGATTTTTGACCAGTCATGCTACAAAGAAACAACACCAATCAGCTATCATCCAAATTACATGGACATGCGTCAATTTGGCTACGTATCGAAACTCGCAGAGACTTTATGCAAGAGAACCTTGAAGTACATGCACGTGCTCAATGCTGCACTAGGGAGAAGAGCATTGCTTTGAAAGCGGAAAGGCTTGAGAAGCTTAAGAACAGATTGCGCAAGAAGCTGCCGGTAGAATAGGGAAAAGGAGAAGGAGAAAAAATAGGTCTAGGAGGATGCGCCAAGCAGGCAGCTGGAAAACCAACAAGACGACCGACACCTGACGCGTAGAAACCGCGATGTCAAACATATACCTAAGAGAGTGAAAAGAAATGAAGCAAGAATTTCTTAAGGTATGCTTACGCGGCAGCACAAAGAAGGCCAAGCCTCAGAAAATATCAGCCTAGCCCTATTAGAATAATTCATCTTTGTCCTCTTAAAAACTTCCCAGGTTGATGTAATGAATGCACATACATCTACGCTGTTACCAGCAATATTTGTATGTGTAGAGTACCCCGGCAATAGCATCACATGCCAGTAAGTATACAAAGTTGCGCCTCATAACTGCAAAGTCCATACCTAATCGAGATGAACGATGGACGTGTCCATGAATCAACCGGTCCGAACATGAAAGTGAAAATCGAAACGCCTGAAGGTAAACTCAGCAAGCTAGAAAGCGATCGTCAGCCCCGCTTCACCCAGACGGGATGACACCAACGGTATTGACATCCATGTTCCATGTATCTGTCAGCCATAGATCCTACCTTGCAAATATAGCTAGCAATGATGTCATCAAACAGCATCATTACCACTGGTACTGGAACCCCCC
>RYFJ01002920.1:0-54718 GCA_003991445.1 Oryza meyeriana var. granulata
TACTTTACTCATACACTTGTTCTATGGTGACCTTAAACCCGATCACACAGATCCGTTTCTGCCCACACAGGCCTTCCCCGCCTGCTCCAACTCTGGCAAACTCTTGTCACGGTCCCCTTTCATCTCAAACACTTTCACAATAGTCACTGGCAACACCAAATCTACGCCTCCCATGGGAATCACCTTGCATCCCCTTGAACCTGAATGGGACACGCTGTTTCAGAACACGGTTCTCGCTAAACTCAGCAGAGGGTGTGCGCATTTACCATCCAGACACGAAAATTACACCGATACTGGCCGTACCAGAAATCTGACAGCCATTCCCAAGCCCGTCTAGAGTCTCCATGCCAGCCGAAAGCATTCACACACGGATTCAGTGGCCGCGCACTAACTTCCCTAAACCTACTATTTACTCGGCCAGGGGCATCCCATAATACCCGTTCTGGTCGCACTGTACTGATGCTCGGACGCGCAATTCCCAAAGGAACGTCTTAATGATGATACATAAGGCAAGCCACACACGGCACTGTCTCTGTTTATATCAGATTTTCACAACTTTATTTGTTTCACAAAACACGCCGATACACGGAGTACCGGGTTTTCAATCAGTTTGGTAAACCCAACGTCTTTCCCAACGACAAACAACGTATGCAGAGCTAAGCCATTCTACTCGGCATCGTACCTCAAGATAGGATGCTAGCGTGCCATTTGTGGGCTCTTTCAAGGGTGAAATATAACAAACATCCTACCAAATAAGTTGTTACTACTGGGTATATAGGTCCATCGGTTGCGTGCCAAAACCGAGGCCAACAGTTTACAAAGGTTAAACTAAGCATGCATAATATTTTCCAAAACAACATAGTTTTGCATATATGGGAATCAATATGATCAAAGAGGCTTGCCTTGTTCCAAGGAGGGGTCTTCTTCGGGCGAAGGCGGCTTCTGGATCGTCTTTTCCACCGGTTCAGGTTCTGAAACAAGCAGAAAGAACACTGATAAGGCAGGAGAGAGGTAAAACACCAAGAAAAGATCAAGAGGTAGTCGCGCTGCAGAAAACAAGGGGCAGTCGGTTGAACTGAACCAGCGCCTTGCAATGGGCGACAGAGCTCCAAAACTTGAGAAGGAGAGAACAAGAACTCAGCAGAGCTGGAGCTGGCCGGGTTTGCAAGGCAACAACCCAGGAAGAAGGAGCATGGATGGCTCAATATATAGCCGGCGGCAAGAGTGAGGCACGTGCGATTTGGGCAACGGGCAGGGAGAGAAAAAGTCAAGGTGAACTGACAAGGATTTGACAGGGAAGTGACCTTGGAGTCCAACTGGTCAGGGGAGTTGGCAGGCAACTGCAGTCGATGATCGACATTAAGCGTCAAGCTAGGACAGGTTGGAGAAATCTCACTGACAGGGTCGGACTGACCACTGTCCAGCGATGCAGCAGCAGTTATGGATCCATCGGTCAAAGCGGTGCTGCGGACAGTGAAGAACTGGTTCTTTTCCACTCGGTATCGTGCGTCCAACCGGCGGGTGCAACTCGGGACAAGAAACACAGGTCTCAAACAAGGTAGTCGGCCACTTACAGATGGCTTACTCGCAGCAGCAAGAGGGTCCGAGTAAGACAAAGGAAAGGGCAGGATACAAGACTGATAGCAATCTACTCGCTCTCAAGGGAGAAGGTATAGTCGCTAGCCGGGGAGAAAAACTGAGGCACAGCTGACAGATGGGAGGGGAGCTCGGGAAAACGAAGACTAGCGGAAAAGGAAAACGGTCGTTACACCCGGGTTTGTAGCCAGGGCGGCCGACTAGCTAGCTGGTTGTTAGCCAGTGTAGGCGGGCATTAAGTCCACAGCTGAGATTTGTTGTAGCCGAGTCTCAGGGTCAACGAGTGGTTGTAGCTACTCGGGAGATACAGGACCAGCAAATGCAAGTAAAAGATGATAAGAACATGTATGATTATGCTTGATTCATTGAAGTGTGAGTTGTTGAAAGCAAACTTGCGGAATGGATCGAGGCCGTGAGCCTCTTTCCGATAACTAAAATTTTGAAACTCACTAGTGTTTGCCAAAAAAAAGAGTTATAAGGCAGTTTTTCGAAATGAAACCTTAGCTTCTTCTTGTCTGACCAACATGGCATCATCCCGCTTGCTGAGTACGAAAGTACTCACCTTGTTCATATATAGTAATAGTAGGTTTGGAGAAAGAAGACGAAGATCTGACTGCTGCCGATCCTCCAAGACCAGGCCGACTACGAGACTTTGAAGGTTCGAGCCTAGTTCCCAACCGAGCCTGTGAGTAGTTTTTTGTCAAGCTTCCGCGCCTGTTCTGCTGTTTCGCTAGTTTACCTGTTGATTATTTTTGCCCATCCCTGGTCTGTCCTGGATGGATCTCCTTGTACATATATGTAAGTACTCTGTTTATGTTATTTATTGTAACTCTGATTGTATCGTTGTTGTGCGTACCCGACTACTGATCCTGGGATCGGGTGCCATATGCACATGGGTGGCCTCCACCTTAGTCGGGAGGCGCCACAGGAATGGTATCAGATGCAAAGGTTGGCCTAGAGCGAAACCCTTATGCGTATAAATGCCTTTGAGGATCTTATTTGAAAACTATACTAGTTGCAAAATTCTAGGACTTGTCTGGGTATCTCTCCTCATGCTTTGTGGAATTTTGGAAATGTTTTCTAAACTCTTGGCTTCTCTTACCCTTGGTTCTCTGCGCAAGCTCTAGGTTCAGTGCCCTTGTCATCTTTTCGTTGAGGTCCTCCGCGGTTCCCGAGTATCCTTTTCTGCTTGCTTGATCCATCTTGCTAATCTTGTTGCTCCTTCATCTGTTCCATCGTTTGGTTGCGATATCCTTGCTGAGCCCTTCTTTCCTTTGCGTTGCCCTTTTCTAGGACCAGATGCAGAACGTCAGCGCCATGTCGTCCGTACCCCGGCTCGCTTGGGTTTTGAAAACCAACCGGTCATCCGCAACAACCTGCTTACCGCCGGCGGATGAGAACAAGAAGTGGAGCAGACCCACCGATCGGATGTCAGGAAGTGGACCGTTGCAAGCCGGCTCTTTCGTACCTTTGATGCTGCAGCAGCAAACCTGGGATTGCCTCTACTCCTCAGCTTCAAGCAGACCCCCAGCAGCTTATGGCCATCCAGACCCGATCTTGCAAGGCATATCAGAATCTGGCCGCAATGCAGCCTCTTCTCCATTCAAGCTCGACCAGAACAAGGGCCGTGGCCGCTCCAAGCTTGCCGACTTCATGAGGTTCCCGTCCCAGCCGAGTTCTCACAGACCGTTGAGCCAGTGGAGGCTGACGACTGGCTGAAGGATATGGATAGAAAGCTGAACCTAGTGCAGTGCACACCCACAAAAAAGACCCAGTTGCTGCACATCAACTTCGTGGTCCGCAGCCGACTGGTGGGAAAACTACTGTGCTGCCCCATCAAGATGCTGCCAACATCGCCTGGCCGAGTTTGCTGAAGCTCAGAGGGCACATGTCCCAGAAGGAGTAATAGACATCAAGAGAGAAGAGTTCAAAACCTTAAGCAGGACATTCCAGCATCAGCGAGTACCTGAGCAGGTTCAACCATCTAGCTCGCTATGCACCAGAGGACGTGAACACGGACAAGAAGAAGATCAGAGGTTTCTGAATGGGATGAATGTTGGCAATGAAGGTTTCCAGCTTCTTGCCCATGACTTCCCTACTTCCAGCACATGGTTAACAGAGCTTAGTGGTTGAAGACGCGAGGAAGGAGATCGACGTTTTTTCGCAAGCGCAAGGCCTCCCAGATGCAGTCCCGCAGTGGTCCGAGACCAGGCCCTATCTCCCCAGTCCTTCCCGTCAGTTTGCCCCCATCCCAGTTTCAAGAGCGGTGTTTCGCCCAGCTGTTTCTCCCCCGCTTCTTCTGTTCAGTCCCGACCCCTCAGTGCAAATACCGGTGCAAGTCGCCCTACCTCAGCCGGCCTTCAGCGGAAGAGTATCCCGAGTGCCCCTGGAAGCCGATGCTACAAAACTGCAACGAGTTGTCACTTCGCCCGTCACTGTCCCCAGAAGCAAGACCTGCAGTCCCTGGACGCCCCAACGCCAGCACTTCAAGAGCCCCTGTGTTCAGTCGAGGACAGCCGACTACACATGCTAATGGATCTGCCTCCCGTGCCCTCCGGCCTTTGACGTGCCGAGTCAATCATATCCAGTCGAGACAGCCCGAGAAGCTTCAGATGTGGGTAATGGGTACGTTTCTTGTCAAACTCGTACCTGCAGTGTTCTGTTGATTCTGGGAGCATCGCATTCTTTCATTTCTCAATCTTTTGTGGATAGTATGGTTGGGATGTTCAAGGTCTTAGGATACCTATGGTCATACACTCCCCTGGCAAGGAGTTTAGGTCAGACCAATCTTGCCCTGGAGTTACCTTGGTAATTAAAGGAGTTAGTTTCTCAGCCAACCCCATTGTCCTGGAATCACAAGGCTTGGATTTGATTCTTGCATTGGATTGGTTAGCTAAGCACAAAGGCCGAATAGACTGTGCAACCAGCACCATAACCCTGCAGTGCCCTTTTGGACAAGAAGTGAAGTTTGCCTCCCTTGGAAACCCTAAGAACCGACCCCTCCTGAAGCTCCGTGCAAATAGCCCCTTTGGAAGAAGTGCGGTGATCAATGAGTATCCTGATGTCTTCCCAGACAGTTTACCCCGGAATGCCCCTGATAGAGAGATTGAGTTCTCTATAGAGTTGCTACCCGGCACAGCACCCATATCCAAGAGACCCTATAGAATGGTGGCTAAAGAGTTAGCCGAAGTGAAAAGAGCAGATAGAAGAAACTTGAGAGCCTAGGTTTTGTGCGAGCTAGCACATCACCTTGGGGAGCTCCAGTGCTCCTAGTGGAAAAGAAAGATAAGACCAAGAGGATGTGCGTTGATTATCGTGCACTGAATGGAGTAACCATCAAGAATAAGTATCCTCTACCAAGGATAGATGATCTGTTCGACCAGCTGCAAGGAGCTAAAGTTTTCTCTAAGGTTGACTTGAGATCAGGATACCACCAGCTGAAGATCAGATCTGAGGATATACCCAAAACAGCTTTCCTGACCCGATATGGATTATATGAGTATACGGTGATGTCCTTTGGACTCACTAATGCTCCAGCTTTCTTCATGAGTCTTATGAATAAGGTATTCATGGAATATCTCGACAAGTTTGTCGTGGTATTTATGGATGATATCCTAATCTTCTCCAAGGACGAGCAAGAACATGTTGGACATTTGAGAATGGTTCTAGGAAAGTTAAGAGAGCACCAGTTGTTTGCCAAGTACTCGAAGTGTGAGTTTTGGCTAGACCGAGTTGCTTTTCTCAGGCATGTGGTCACTGCCCAAGGAGTAGAAGTGGACCCGGGGAAAGTGAGAGACGTGCTTTCTTGGAAATCCCCGACTACGGTCACGGAAGTGAGAAGTTTCCTAGGTTTGGCTGATTATTATCGGAGATTCATTGAAGGATTTTCAAGGATTGCCAAACCCATGACAGAATTACTAAAGAAGGAAAAGAAGTTTGAATGGAGCGACGCCTGTGAGAAAAGTTTCATGGAATTAAGGAAAAGGCTGACTACCCCACCTGTGTTGATCCTTCCGGATATTAAGAAAGACTTTGAGGTATACTGTGATGCATCCCGACTAGGCATAGGCTGTGTACTTATGCAGGAAGGAAGAGTGGTTGCTTATGCCTCAAGACAGTTAAGACCCCATGAGCTGAACTACCCGACCCATGACCTAGAGTTGTCAGCAGTAGTGCATGCCTTGAAGATATGGCGACACTACCTGGTTGGAAACCGGTGTGAAGTATACACCGATCATAAGAGCCTGAAGTACATCTTCACTCAGACGGAGCTTAATCTCAGACAAAGAAGATGGCTTGAGTTGATTAAGGATTACGACCTTGGAATACATTACCACCCTGGCAGGGCAAATGTTGTCGCCGATGCCCTCAGTCGGAAAGTCCATTGTAATGCCATCTTGACCCTGTCCCTTCAACCCGAGTTAAGTCGAGAACTGGAAAAGCTAAGGATAAATATGGTCAAGCCAGGAACGCTGGCGACTTTGCTGATTCAGCCTACATTGGAGGACCAGATCAAAGAAGCTCAAAAAGTAAATGAAAAGATTGTGTCTCTTAAGGAAAGCTTGGCCAAAGGAAAGGCCCCCGAGGTCTCCGTTGACAGCAAAAGAACTGTTTGGTTTGGAAAACGCATTTGCGTGCCCGACAGAAAGGAAATCCGAGACTTAATCTTGAGAGAAGCCCATGAGTCCGCTTATTCCATCCACCCAGGAAGTACCAAGATGTACAAGGATATTAAGGATCATTACTGGTGGCCTGGAATGAAGCGAGATATTGCCGAGTATGTCGCAGTTTGTGACATTTGCCAAAGGGTTAAAGCAGAGCATCAGAAGCCAGCAGGATTGCTTCAGCCCTTAAGGATACCCGAGTGGAAATGGGAAGAAATAGGAATGGATTTCATCGTTGGATTACCTAAGACCCCGGCAGGACATGATTCCATCTGGGTAATAGTGGACCGACTGACCAAGGTCGCCCACTTTATCCCCGTCAAGACAACCTACCCGGCCAAGAAGCTAGCCGAGCTGTATCTGACCAAGGTTATCTGCCAACATGGAGTCCCAAAGAAGATAGTGACTGATCGAGGAGCTCAGTTCACCTCCCACTTTTGGCAAAAGTTGCATGAGGCAATGGGCACCAACCTGAATTTCAGTACTGCATATCACCCCTAGACGGATGGACAGACCGAGAGAGTCAACCAGATCGTGGAAGATATGCTAAGAGCGTGTGCCCTGGATTTTGAAGGAACCTGGGATCTCTGTCTGCCTTATGCCGAGTTCTCCTACAACAACAGCTATCAAGCCAGTATCCAGATGGCCCCCAATGAAGCTCTATATGGACGCAAGTGTAGAACTCCACTCTGTTGGACAGACGTGGGAGAAAAGATGGTTTTTGGACCAGACATTTTGAAAGAGGCAGAAGAGCGAGTTAAGGTTATCCGAGAGCGCCTGAAGACCGCCCAAACCCGGCAGAAGAACTATGCAGATAATCGGAGACGAGAGCTCGAGTTTCAGATAGGAGACCATGTGTATCTCCGAGTATCACCCCTACGAGGAACAAAGAGATTTGGAATGGGTGGAAAGCTAGCGCCTCGCTATATCGGACCTTACCCTATCGTTGACAGACGCGGAGTGGTGGCGTATCAACTGGAGTTGCCTGAAGAACTCTCCGACGTCCACGACGTGTTTCATGTGTCCCAGTTGAAGAAATGTCTTCGCATCCCAGGAGAACAAGTTCCGTTGGAAGAAATCGACGTACAACGCAACGTTACGTACAAGGAATGCCCGACTCGGATTCTTGAGACAAGGGACAGATGTACAAGGCGAAAGACAATCAGATTCTGCAAGGTGCAATGGAGTAACCATTCTGAAGATGACGCTACATGGGAACGAGAAGATTGCCTTCAAGCTGAGTACCCGGAGCTCTTTGCCGAGTAGCCGAATCTCGGGACGAGATTCTGTTAAGTGGGGGAGGTTTGTAACGACCCGCTTTCCTTTTCCCTGTTGTAACTGGTTTTCTGGATCTTAATCCTTTCCTATCCTGTCAGCTGTGCCTCCGTTTTCCCTCTCCCCGGCCAGCCGACTACCTCTTCACTTGCGCCGAGTAGAGTTGCTACTCAGTCCTTGTATCCTGCCCTTTTTCCTTGTCTTACTCGGACCTCCTTGCTGCCGAGTAAACACTATGTAGTGGCCGACTACCTTGTTGAGACCAGCTGTTACCTTTGTCCCCGAGTTGCATCCGCCCGTTGGACGCCGACTACCGAAGTGGTGAAGAATCAGTCTTCACCTACCCGCAGCACCGCTTGGACCGGTGGTCAGTCCGAAGCCCTGTCAGTGAGATTTCTCCAACCTGTCATAGCCCTGACCTTAATGTCTCATCGCAGCTACAGTGCCTGCCAACTCCTCTGACCAGTTGGACTCCAAAGTCACTCCCTGTCATATCCCTGTCAGTTCATCTTGACTTCCTTGCTCCACCCGTTGCCCAGCTCCACCGTGCCTCAACCTTGCACGTCGGCTATATATATGGCCAACCGTGCCTCCTTCTTCCTTTGTTTTGCAAACCGGCCAGCTCCAGCTCTGCTAAGTTTTCATCCTCTCAAGCTTTGGAGCTCTGTCGCCTGGTTCGCAAGCCTGGTTCAGCCGACTGCCCCCTTTTCTGCAGCCGACTACTTCTTGATCCTTTTCTTGGTGTTTTACTTCTCCTGCTTATCAGTGTTTCTTTCTGCTTGTTCAGAACCTGAACCGGTGGATGATCCCGAAGCCGCCTTCGCCGAAGAAGATCTTTCGTTGGAACAAGGCAAGCCTCTTTGATCATATTGTTTCCCATATATGCAAAACTATGTTGTTTGGAAAATATATGCATGCTTAGTTTACACCTTTTTAAACTGTTGGCCTCGGTTTTGCAAGCGCAACCGATGGACCTACCCAGTAGTAGCACTTATTTTGGTAGGATGTTGTTATATTTCTCCCTTGAAGAGCCCCACAAATGGCACGCTAGCATCCTATCTGAGGATACGATGCCGAGTAGAATGGCTTAGCTCTGCAACGTTGTTTGTCGTTGGGAAAAACGATGGGTTTTACTAAACAGTTTGGAAAACCCGATACCTTGTGTATCGGCGTGTTTTGTGAAATAAACGAAAGATTTGTGAACTGGGCTGCCCCGTTTAACCGGCCTATGTCATAGTCAGGACTTCACTGGGCTGCCCCGATGAACCACATGCCATGAGTCCTCTCTTCCGTCGGGCCCGTTTCCCCTCCTCCCCCTTGGGCCGAAGGCCACTGGACCGGCCTTATAGGCTGTGGTCCACCGGACCTCCTTTGCCCTCGGTCCGTGGACCTTGCCTACCACGGGACACCGACCCAAGTGTCTCTCCTGTCCTACTAACAAGGTGACCCCACATGTAAGTGGCTCACCCAGAATATTCTCGAAAAATTCTTTCCAGAAATCCAAAAAATTCCTTTTTCCTTATTCCAGAGAATTAATTAATCTTCGGAAATTCATAGCTAATTATCCGTAACTCTAGTTGACCCCGTTCTAACTCCTATAATTTTCTAAAATTGAGATCTACCAAATGACACTATTAGAAGTCCTAAATAGGGTCTTCTTTTTGGTCTTTGTGTAGGTTTTGTAATGTTTGCATATAGTTTGTGCTGCCGGATTCTCGTTTCGGAGCAGATTTCTCGAAGATTCGTGAAGACCATGAGAAAGGCATGTCACCCTTGATCAATCAAGCCTATATTTGAACTTAAGTATATTGTTTGCAAAATTGCGTCAATAGGCATGCACATGAACTTTTCGGCCCCATCTACGAGACAGATCGGTGGGCCTACCCAGGTTGCTGCATATAATCCTTCCTTGATACTTGCAATACCCTGTTCCCTTGTAACCACCTTGTCGTGCCTTGTTATTCATGCACTCCTATGCGACTATCGAGGTCGCCCTCAAACTTAAAATTTAAGAAACATCTTGGGTAAACTGGGTTTTACGAAACCTTTCAAAAACTTGACACCTAGGTCATTGCTTTGTGAAGGAAAAATGAGTTTTAAAAATGGAGACTTGTGACACAAGGCCGGTTCGGTGTGGGATGCCTGTGGTCGCCCGTAAGGACCGATTTCTTCGGAATTTCGTCCAAACATATAACAGTACAACCACATGGGTGAAATGGGAAGCCCTTGGCTGAGTAATTAGTCACTCAGGGACGCCTTGCATGCCTTTGGACTTGGATCACCGGGAGGGTGTTGGGGATGCCTCCTGCGTTCCTAGCATAGCATGGTCTTGGACATACCCTGTCGTTGGTCTTGGACCCCTTCAGTAAGCATGGGGTAACTTGGTGTCGGCAACAGAAATGCCATGTCGCGAAAACCTCTTAGTCACCAATCGTACCCCGTACAATGCGAGCTGATGGCTAGAGTGAACCGTATCGTGTAGGCAAAGTGTACCCCCTCTGCAGAGGTTAACCAACTGTTTGAACAGCCGTGTCCACGGTCATGGGCGGATGCACGGTGATTCCTTAACATAGTTTTGTTTTACCTTACTTTGTGAAAATGTGTGTGTGGTTTGGGAACTGTGGCAAGGAAGTGCGGTCAGGGGATAGCTGGACTGTGTGAGTCTGATGAGATGAACTGGTTGTCTGAGATGGCGAGACTCTTGGAGTCCGGAGATTTGTTTTGGCTCTGTGAGTTGGCTTAAAGCCAACTCTTGGAGTTGTGCAAATTGGAGAATCCATTAGACACCTTTCACTCTGACCGAGTGAGGCTCCACATTGTCCCGATTGTTGAGAAGCACACAATTAGCAGACTAAAAGAATTGATTGCAAAATATCCAGCCTCCCTTTGAAGCTTGCAATAAACACCTAAGTTTTCTAGCTTACTGAGTACGTAAGTACTCACTCTTGCTCTATATATAGTTCCTCTGTCAGGAAGCTGTAGCTAGAGTTGTAGTGCAACGAAGATTAGGGTTTCGTCCTGGTTCCCAGCCGCTGCCTATGGTATTGGGACTTAATCCTTGCTGCTGCTTCTATGTTGTTGGTTGCCATCTCCGGCTTGCCCGGAAGCTACAATATGAGTTAAGATATAAGTTATATTATGTAGTTAAGGATTGCAATGATGAATAATTGTTTCCATGCATACCAGCGTTGCATCTTGGGACTAGTATCGCTGTTCCGCAGGAAACAGTTCATACTACTCTTCTACGGCACGCCCTACATGATGCCGTTGTACGATGGTGCCGGATCAGGATGTGGCAGCAAGCTTGGAGATGCTCCTGTCCATTTTCATTACCTTTTTCTTTTCTTTCTCGTCCTTTCCACCGCCGCAGTCTCAGGTGAGCTTCATTTTTGCAGCCACAATCTAAGCCCTCAAGCAAGCTTCTTTCCGTTCCTTTCCCCACACTGCCCTTATAAAATCAGCCCGTACGCAGCTGGTAGGCCGGGCCGAGGTCGTTGGGACTAGGGGTGAAAACGGTTTGGATATTATCCGCTACCGTCCGAAATTTCGAATACGGATAGGATCGGTCGGATAATCTCGGATTCAGAAACGGAAACGGATAATTTTTTTTGGATACGGATACGAATACAGTAAAGGCATTATCTGGTGGATTCCGGAATCGGTCAGAAACTATCCGGACAAATTTTCGGATATCCGAAAAAATTAATCGGCGCACCTTCGACATGACCTGATTTTTGGTTTCCGTTCGTCCACTCAGTTCCGACTTCCGCGTCGCTCGCGCGCCTCTCGTGCCGAGCTCCCTCCTCTCTCCCCCCCCCCTTTTCTCTCCATCTCTCTACCGGTGAAGAGAGAGGCCGCCTGCGGCGGTGGGGGATGAGGACGAGGGTGCTCTCTCTCCCCCATCCCCCCTCTTCTCTCCGTCTCTTTACCGATGAAGTGAGAGGCCGCCGCCAGCAGTGGGGTATGAGGACGAGGGTGCTTTGGGAGGAGAGGTTGCTGCCACCGCTGCTTTGAGAGGCCGACGTCGTCGAGCTGCCAGCCTCCGAGCGGTGGAGAAGACGGCGACCTGGTGTACGGAGCAAGGAGCTTGGAAGCGATTGTTGTCATAACGAGAGGCATAGTCCTAGGGTGGCTGGACTCCAGCGAGGCAGGGAACAAATCTGGCTGCCGGAGTCGGGGGCGAGGCGAGCTCAAGCCCTCGCGCGGCCACCACCGCCGCTGCCTCATTAGATCTGTTCTCATCATGAGGTAAAAATTCCCCATCCCCTCCTCAAGCCAAGCGTGGTGGCAACGACGGAGTGAGGCGTCGGCGTGACTCCTGCCAAGCGACGCCTGTCGCCGGCGGCTGCAGTGCCCTGCTCGGCGCGGTCTGTGCTACTGGCTGAGATGCCACGCGACCCATCCCACCTCGCATATAACCGCGGCCGCATCACGGGTTAACGAGTTAATCACACGAAAAAAATCACACCACATTATAACAAAGATTTCCTCGTCTCGCTTCACGAATTCGCCCTGAGTTCTCTGCTCATCCAATCTCGAGCGTGTCGTAATTGTGTGTTCCTACGCTGGAATTAGGGCGAAAGGGAGCAGTGGAGCACTGGGACATTTTTGGAGGTGATTGGCTATTGGTGATTGCTAGTACTATTTGCTTGGCCCCAATTGACCAGTTCAAATGTTCTTGCTTTGGTTGGTACTCGGTATGATTGGTGGATGGTATATGTCATGTGGATGAACTATTTTGTGATGGGCAGTTTGATCATGTGATTAAACTATTTTTGTTGATATAAACGCTTAAAATTACTATATTTAAAATTTATGATTAAATCGAAGATGGTGATATGATTGTATATTTGCATAGAAATTAGTAATGTGTTGTTGATATGGATGTTTGAAATTTGTTGTATATGTTGTTTAGCTAAAAATTTGGAAATATTGATGTATTGTTTTACAAAAAAATAATAAGTAGTCTCTCTTCGTTAGTTTGTAAAGTTCAGTTTGAGGGGTTTTTATATTCGAATAAATATTTGTTACCGTATTCGTTCCGATTCGTATTCGCTCCATATCTGTATCCGGTAATATTCGATTCCGTTTTTATATCCGATGTTTCCGATTCCGAATCCGATTCCAAAAAAATGTAAAAACAAATATGGTATAGCTAGTTTTCGACCGTTTTCGATCCGTTTTCACCCCTAGTTGGGACCTTCGACTGGATAGCATGGAGAAGTCATCATGCGGAAGCAGAGAGCAAAGGCAGAGGAACAATGAAGTAGGGATGGCAACAGGCACATTACCCATGGGTAGAGCCTCCACAGACCCGTACCCGCGAGGTAATCCCTAAACCCGTGCCCGTACCCACCACCCGTGACAGCTAACACTTCACACCCATGCCCGTCACCCGCGGGTATGCCCATGTACCCACCTGTAGCTCTGGCTCGCCGGCTACTAGAGCGGGTGGCGCTGCAGCTAGGGCTGGGGCTGGGTGCGCGACAGCCACGTGCTGGAGTCTGGGAGACGAGCACCGACCGGCAGGGGAGCGAGGGCCGGGCCACCGGGGCAGTCGGGGTCGGGGCGACGGGCAACGGGCAAGGCCAGCTGACGGGGAAGGCTGCGAGGGCGCGGTGGCATCGCGCCTGCGTAGTCACGCGCGCGGTAGCCGGCCATAGGAGTCGGGACTCAGGATGAGGTGGCGGCTGGGAAAGGAGAGGGGAGAAATTAGGTTGGGACTTGGGAAACCCTAGAATTATAAGGGATCTCCTTATATATTTGTACTTGTGTCCACGTGTCAGCTATTGGAGTGGGTTCACGGGTAGAGCAGGTACTGATACGTCTTTTTCACACCTATGAATTTTTATCCATTGGGTTCAACCATAAACCCTCATCTATACCCATAAACACAAACTTACACCTGTATCCTTGCCCTACAAAATTTTTGCCCACGAACATATGAGTAATTTATACCCATTACCATCCCTACCATGAAGCGAGGAGGCGTAGTACTGATGAAAGCCCACGCGAATGCATGTGCATCACCACTATTTAAATATTAATATTTTTTACCCTCACTAAGAACAATTTAATTCTGTATATGAAAACACCTTGGTACTTCGCATAGAAAACGGTGGCATGAAAATTATTGCCATAAGTTTTTTTTTTGGAGCTATACTGTGCAGCCATAATTGCTATGAAAAAATTAGGATGGTTTTTAAGATATTTTATTCTATTGATGCTTTTTGAGACATTGCTCAGCTCACAGTTTACTATGTATGATTGTTGAGGCCTTTTTTTTTTTTCGAAAAGGTTGTTGAGGCCCTCGTGGCACCAGTGGACGGAGGAGAGACTTCGAGGGAAGTTACCGTGGTCCCGATGGGTGTCGAACTTGTCACAGGACTCCACGGGGAAGATGTCATTCGTGATTAACTTCTTTTAAGGGAAAAAACACATTTTACATATATTATTATTTATTTGAAAATTTAATGACTTTTTTATTTTTACATTGGAATTTATTGTAATCAAATTGGCAATTTTGTTATATTTTGTTCTGAATTTCAATTAATCACATATTGCGTTCTATATGGACTTTTTATTTAATTTTCTTTACTTTTAATCCGAATTTCAGATATTTTAAATTCTATAAGTCTTGTTATGCGTGCATGAACAAAAGCATGTCTAACAAATGCGCACGAAATGTTCTTCTAGTGGCTCTATTTTTTCCTTAACAAATCTCAAGAACTTTTATTGCTAATGAATGTGTTGTATTTGTACGCTATCTAGGCGTCCCCCTAATTGGTTCATGCGCACGCAGTTTGTTAAATAAAATGAGCAATTTTCTGTAGCTCAAGGGGTAAACTGATTCAATATAATGTTTCTTTACCATGGATTCAATATAATGTTAGCTTAGAGGTTAAGTTTTCTAGCGAAATAGTTCTAGTTAATATGAATCTTCAATGGTTGATCAATTACAACGAACATATTTGTTCAAATGATTTTAAAAGTTGGACAAGTGGTTTACAATTATCATTACAAGTTGATTATTGATAGTCATATGTGAAATAATGGTATGTACAAATCTATGTGGCCATATCATTATTTGTTAATTTGTTGGAGTTACACTGGGAGCAACGTTTGATAGAACGATAGTCCTCTTGTTAGGTAGCAAAACTGGCAGGATAATTATTTTTGAATGAATTGACCAGATATTTTACAACTCAATGCCCCTTTGTTGGGATGCCCCTGCTCCTCCTTTTTCTCAAAGTACTTGATTCTTATTGTTTTATTAATGAGTGAGTTGGGTGACATGTAAGGGCTTATGAAGTCTAATTTAATTGAGTCGTGTGGAGACAAACCCATTTGGGGATGTCTCGTGTAAAGCATGCAAGGCTCCACATAGCCTAGCAGAAACATGATTAGATGGGTAAACATAACTGCAAAGACATCATCATTTTTTAAATATGAATTCTTTTATAATTGCTACCCTGATTTAAATATTTTTCTATAAAATTTATAACTAAACATTAAGAATTTATGCACTCCAAACCGATCACTATTTATAATTTATTTAGTTAGCTTATATTAGGCATGAATTAAGTAAATTTAGATTACATAATCTTTTATGCCAAGCCTACGATGCTCTCCCTATTTTATCTTCTTTGTGTGGAGAACTAGGCATTTTTTTTCAAGCATTGTAATTTATCGTGTCATTTACCATATTCCGTGCAATTTTGAAAGCATTCCTAAAAATATTTGTATTTTAAAGACCAAATAATTCTACAACCTTATGTGTCTACAGTAGAAATTTTTTGATGGTTGCAAAAGAAGTCCCAGCCCACTGCACGTTTTCCCACCTTCCCTCCATAGATGTAGGCTTCGTTCCTTCTAGCTTATGGGTTTGGCTTGTTTCTCGTTTTTCATAATCACGTTTTCTAAACTACTAAATAATGTATTTTTTTATAAAAATATTTTATATAAAAAGTTTTAAAAAAATCATATTAATCTATTTTTTTAAGTTTAAAATAATTAATATTTAATTAATCATGCGCTAATAATTTATCTCATTTTACGTGCCGCAAAAAAGCTTCAGCCAAAACGGCTGATTCAAACTCAGTCGTATTCTTCGAGGCTCATCAAGGTGAGTCGGTGAATCCCTCTATCTATCACACGCGCGTGGAAAAAATCTTTGCATTCAAAAAATCCAAACAAACATTTATTATAAATGATTCTTGCCTAGCATGAAAATTATTTGGTGGCTACAGTTCTTTTACAACTACTAGTCAATATGTCCCATGGATACAAAATTAATACCCAGCTAAGACTCTTACACCTTCTCCCACCTCTATTCTGATCACTTGATGTATTATTCTTAACTCAGCAAGACTGGCCTCTTTACTTCCTTCCCCTCTCTATCCCTCTCTCCATTCTTTTTCATAGGAAAATCTTTGAGGTTCAGAAGTCTAAGAAAATTCATTGTAAATTTTTCGTTTCTAGTATGGATATTGGTTGATGCATACTGGTGCTGTGACATGTGGATCCATATGACTTAATTTTGTTACCAATAAAACATAGTCAATAGGAGTCTTGAGTTACATATTTAATTGTAAAGAAAGGGAAATAAATAGAAAATTACGTTTTCTTGGACAAGTGGGACCCATATTATATAATATTTTACTACTTATTTTTTATTCTATTAAGCAATAACTTTTTTTGTGCATGTCCTAGTTAGGGCATGTTCAAAGGTAGAGACCGATATAGGCTCTTAGACAATATACGTTTATTTATAAACTATACTTTGAGACAACAAAGACTCTAACCATTAATCAAAAAAAATAATTTTCATTACTATACTTTTTCCCACCCTCGTGCAACAAAGTTTTTATTTTACAGAGGCTAAAAGTCGGTGTTGATTTATTGTTAACTGTAGTGATAGTATTTGTTTTTCTTCTATGTCAATAAATATTTCTAATTAATAAGGCTAAGAGTCTCTATTAATAACTATCGTACATGCCCTTAATTGCTTCCGTCAACGTTAGGAGGAACGAACTTACTTATTTTAGTACTTATTTGGACATTTTAGGGCAAGTAAAACGTGTTGCCAGAATTGATCTACACTAATCCATCACCAAATATTTATGGCGCTTGCCTTTTACACATTCAATAAGAAAACTTTTCAAGAAAAGAGAATGGGAGAAGAAAAAGGTAAAAATTCGTGGATTCGAAGCAGATGGCACTGAAAAACTGGTGGTGATGAATGAGGAGCTGGTACATTTTACGTTTGCAATGGTAAGGAAATGGTACGAATTAAACTCTTAGATTTGCAGTTACGGATATTTAACCTATCAATTAAAGCCATGCAACAGTGGTCAATTAGCGGCAGTAATAATCACTCACAGGATCGTAATGAAATGATTAAAACGATATTTTCTGATTGTCTCTCGCATTACTCTGCTCAGCATTGCTAGCTTCCCCGTGTTTTGTGTTTCTCGTTTTCGCTGAGGAGGAACCGCATGATGAGGGTGAAAAGACCGGGAGGGGATTAGAGATGAAAGAGAGGGTCCACCTATTTAAATATAATGGTGGAAAATAATAGGTCACCGGTATAAGTAAAAACTGATGGCTTTCTTTTTTCTTAGAATATAATGGCCAGATGTCGTTCTTTTTTCTTACAATTTCTAGGATTTTCTCTAATTTATTATAGTACCACGTGACGGTCTAAAAGAGCTTCCGAAGATGTTTAATGAATCTTTAATATATAATAATTTCTAGAGTTTTCTTTAATTTATTAGAGTGCCACACGATAGTCTAGGAATGCTTCGAAGGATGTTTAATAGACTTTTAATATATAATAGATTGATGGATAGAAGATTTATCTATAGCAATCATACCCTTTCTAACAGCTCGTTCACTTCTGCTTTGTTGCTTTTACTTATACCCTCGTTTTCTGTGAGCACGTTTTTCGAACTGCTAAACGGTGTGTTTTTTTAAAAAAATTTATATGAAAGTATCTCTAAAAAATCAAATAGATCTATTTTTTAAGTTTTTAATAGTTAATACTTAATTAATTATGTACTAATAATATTTTTTATTTTGCGTGTGACTTATAAGTCAGCGCAATAAGCCAATTTAAATATCCCTAAATCAACACATGAATGTGAGTAGTACCTCTTGGTACCTTGTACTTGTACCCGGTGGTCCTTAAGGATGGTAAAAATCCTTTCTTCAAAGATTTCGTCATTTTTGAGCGTTTACATGAATGCCTACCGCCAAGGAGAAACTCTTGGCAATCCATTCCACAAATCAAACGCCTAGGAGACTAGCTAATTTGTTATGATCAAGTCGGCATTGTACTTAGTGAATGTTAAGATAGCCACATGGCTTGAAGTCACAGTCCGAATAAACGTTTTTTAGCAACCCTTTAGGTACAGTAGTGCAGAGGTTATATATAATTTCATTGCTTAATGAAATATTCATTATCTAAAAAGTACCCGTCTTTGTGTTAATTAATGAAAAGAGCGTATGGCAAATGACCAGAAAACATAAAGTTTCTAGACAATATTCGTGTTTACTTCCATATTTGGGGGCAACAGTTTGACATAAACCCCAAATCCAGTAACAAATAGTCGATATTATCATGAGTGAGCAACTTCACTGGCTAGAACTCGCCAAAGACAATGAACATAGGCACATCGTCCACAGTTTGACGACCGACATGTCGCTTGCGCGCTAGAGGAAGTGGCTAGTGGATATAGACATCTATTAATAGCAATAGTTGTTAAGTTGACTAGCGAGATGCCAGTGCGCGCGTAGCAGGAAGCGATGCACATGCACACGCGTATATACACAGTTAAAAAAATATTAAAAAATCGAGTAAATTTTATACCACAAATTTAAAACTTTCATCTCTAATTTTAAAACTTTTAATTCAATTTTCAAAACTTTTAAATCAAATTTAAAAACTATCAACTAAAAATTTTAAAAAATCTACTCGTGTGTAAACTTTATTGGCCCCTTTTGTAATGGAGGATTGGTGTATGAATTTTATAGAATTCAACTTCCTAGGGGACTTTTTTATGGACCCCTAGGTTCATAGAAAAATAAGCAAGAGGTCTAGCCTCTTGAAAACTTTCTTGTTTTCTCATTTATTTCATGTGGTGCTATTAAATGATTTCTTCTCGCTTTTCTAGTATTTTTAATTCCTACAGGATTAGAGAAACATGCTAATTCTATTCCTATGTTTTTACTAGTTATATGATTTTTCTATCTTACCTTCCAAAGAGGACCTTGGTTAGATCTTATCCATCTCTACTTGGGAACTTTGATATTTTTTAGCCCGTGAAAGCTAATTTGAATACTCATTTTTCTTTAGTTTGTAATATAATTTAGACACACTATAATAAATGTCTATTTCTTTTTCTCCCTAAAATATATGTTACTTTAATTTATTCTTGTTTTATTAATGTGATGGATAGCTCTGTTTGATATGACATTTATAAAGGTCTACTAAATAGGTAATTTCTACTCACATACATGAAGTCAAAAAAGAAATTCTTTTTTAGATTTTCGCACAGACATGATCTTTTTTATATATATGATTTTCATTTATTTTGTCTGTTTGTTTAGCAGATTTTGATACTCATGAGTTTTCTACGTAAGATTATTAATCTTTATTGGTACCACAACCACAAAGAGCTCTGGGGGCCTTGTCTTCTTTTTTTTTTTCTTTTTCTAATATGCAGTGCTGCTCCTGTACCGCTAGCCAACGCACCGCCAAATTATCTGCTCGTCTTACATGTTGCTAAATGTCTTCGGATGCGGTCGACGAAGGCTCTTGATTAACCTGATTAATCTCAAACCTTCACCATCATGCCCTCAATCAGGCGCTACCGTTGGTAATTATTCTCCCTTAGTTCAACAACGGCTGCTAGCTTCGTGCTCTTCTCGCGTGACGCTAGCATTGCTCGTGAATCACAATTACCCAGTTAGTCTGTTCTCTCGGACGCCACTAAGCAAATAGCGCCTAGATGTTTATGGAACTTATGTTACACTACAACTACTAGTGTCCTACTACATAATATTTTTATAATTATCTCTTATTTAATATATTTAATTGGACCTTTTATTTCCATAGATACAATTGCACTTTATTTATATAAAATATCGATCAATCTACACTATTATAATTTGGATCCATCACGATCTAAGGATGTATATTTTTTTACTTTTTCTCCAATTAATTTTTATGTTTAAAGACAGTTTTAAACGGAGCAAAAATTAGGATGTTACATATACGCATTTTGAATCAAACATCAAACCATTTTTGCCAGCCAGCTCATCGTAATCGTCGAAAATTGCCGACGATTCAGCAACTTGGCTAAGCTGCTAACATTATTGGAGTCATACTTAGTACATGCATACCAACAGCTTCACAATACTATAATTCCTATTTTCTACCGAGCGGCACGACGAATTACGGAATTATGGTTGCACATGTATACAGGTGTCAATTTGATGCAGTGTTGGGGTTACCGTCCCCTACGGTATAGCGGCTGCGCAAAACCACACGAATTTTATCTCTAAAATTTAAATTTAAAAATTTTAAATCTTATGGTTACCATGGTAAGATCGTGGTTTACCACGTGATATCGCACGGTAAGCCACAGTAAACATGGTATGTTGAAGCTAAAGAAAAAATTACAGAAAAATTGTAAAACGTATTAAAAATTCTAAAAAATTATAGAAAATTAAGAAAAAATTATAGATATCTCTAGAAAAATAATGTAATATTGCATAATTTTTTTGCATAACCCTTGCTATCCTTTTACACTTAAATAAAATAGTAATTATATCCTAACCCATCTTTTATTTTTTTAATTTTGATAGGCTCTAAAATATAAAGTAAACTTCATTATTTTTATAAACTTTCTTCACCAGAGTGATTCATAATTTAAGTACTACTTACTAGAATTTTTTAGATTATTTTATTTTTAAAAAAAATTTAAATTCAGATAAAATTTGTTTAAACCAAGCCGCCGGTAACCGATACTGTATTTGTATTTGGGCGGTACAGCGGTTTGGCCAACTCTGATCCGATGTGCTGCTATATATATATAAACAGCTTGCATGTCTGGAAAGAAAACAACCTGCATGTCCGGCCTTGAGCTGCCTAGTTCGGTTAGGACTCGAGTCCAGATCCAAGTTGGATTATACTACGTATGTGTTTCTACGTGTAATATTTGTCTAAACAGAGTTTAAATAGAATCTGTATTTTTAGTATTCTTTTACTCATATATTCAATCAATCTCCACCATTATATTCTGGACCCTCTACGATCTGACAGTGAAAATCTTTCTCTTTTTATTCGATTAAGGTTGTAATTTTGAGGTCTCTAGAGTGAACGTGGTGGTTCCTTTCAAAACTATCTTTATAATATAACTAGCAAGATGGTATATGTATTTGCATGGTTAGATTTGTTTTAAAAGTTCTAGTGTCTAATAATATTAATTAAAATTGTAACAAATATTCATATATTTATAAGTTCATAGTGCGTATTTCTATTTATTCATATAATCACATACTATCAGAATTTCTTTTGTTCTACTAATAATAGTAAGTCTGCATCTTACTCAATCTCACTTATTTGATGCTCATTTCCTATAATTCAGTCTCTATTCAAGGGTGATTGGGAGCCAACATCTAATTCGTTTGTTTGCGAAAAAGTCATCATGTTATAGAGAATATTAGATAGTTCTTTTACTGATATGAAATCCCATTAGTTTTTCCTTCAAGAGCTTGTGAAGTTTTTGGGATATATAAAAAATTTGTTAACTTTAGATCATAAAGTTAAAATTATCAGAATTAAACATGTCGTAGATATGCTTCTCAACCACTTAAATCAAGATCAAACCTATCATCTATAACCGTTTGATATGAGGTAAGCTAATGGCATATATATATGTGACTATTAGTTTTTAACGGCTTGCATTCCTCTATCTTCGTTAACCGTGGCTCCTATTTCTCTCCATCTCTCTCCCTTACCCTACTCTTCTCTCTTGCCAACCCCTTAATACCTATATTATCGGGTAGAATTTTCCTTTTCTTAGTTGTTCTAGTGCATCAATTTTTTCTTCAACAAAGTGGCAAGAAGGTGATATGGCTCTATAGTTTATTTATATACAAATAAGATAGATAATTATGGCTTTATTCAAATTTTAATTATTTGTGTTCATCGTTGACTTTTCATATTTCTGTTTTTATATGTTACTCCCACACCCCCAAAAGAAGTTAATTTGTTGTGTTTAAAATTTGTCCAAAAAGATCGTGTTGATTTGTAACCGTTTACCTCAAGGTAAAGTATTAAATATGTCTTGTCCATTCAACCCTTTATACTTGCCCGCCTGACAATACAAATTACTATTGATTACTAGCACTTTAATTATTTTCTCTAACTACTGAAATAGTTATAAATCAACTCTTTTTGACAGAGGTAATATTTTACATGGACCTTTTCTACTTTTTTACTATTTATTATTTTAAATTAAAGTGGTATTTAGAATCAACAAAAAATATCTCTGTTATTATTTTAAATTAAAGTGGTATTTAGAATCAACAAAAAATATCTCTGTTCGGTGCCTCCTTTTCAAGCTCTCTTTATAGTCACGATCATGGATCCTAGTCCAACATCCATGCACTGCAATAGTGTTCAACTATTGCTTTGCCATACTTATACCAACTCTAAATTATTATCATGCATGCATTCTAAACTATTGCAGACATACAGATCGTATGACTTTAATTAGATAATAGGTTGATAATTCTATTTTATTAAAAACAATATTCATCTTTCACATTGGTTTTATAATATTTTTAGTTTATATTTCAAAACATAACATCTAAATATTTGAAATCCCCACGACAATCGCATAACAATGTTTTTATTAAATTTTAATTCCTCTAAGATGGTATATTCAACATGGACACAATTGATTTTTTCAACTCTAATTTTCTTAGTGATTTAGGAATTTATTGTGGAATTTTTTTGAAAGGAAATGCCGTTGATTTTAATTTATTTTTAGTCAGAGCTAAAATTATTCTTCGAGATGATTTCACATGGATTTTTTAAATATTTTTTGTATTAATATTTTTGTTTATAATTTTATTTTGAATAGACTCTTCCTAATAAATATTTATCAAGGATACATCTTTATATATTTATTGTAATTATTACGGATTATTCTGAATTTGTTTACTCTATTCATTCCAAAATATAGCAACTTTCAGACAGTATTTTGACATGGACTCAAGTGATATTTTTTTCAAATCTAAATTTTTACTGACTTAGATATATTATTGTGGATTTTTCTTTGAAATAAAATATCGTTTATTTTATTTTACTTTTAGTCCAAGCTAAAACTATTTTTAGATATTATATCACATGAATTTTTTAAATAATTTTCGTCTTAACATTTTGGTTTATATTTTTATTTTTAATAGACTCATTCCAATAACTAATTATCAAGGATATATCTTTATATATGTATTGTAATTATTACGAATTATTCTAAATTTTGTTACCCCTTTCCAAAATATAGTAACTTTCATAGCTTAACATATACTTAAGTATTGCTATTGTTTTCAGCCACACATGGACGTGGATGACCCTAATTAGATTTGTACTCTAATTACCAGCTTCAACACTATATGCAACCTGCCCGACTCCTAATCAATCAATGCTCTAAATTACTCACGAGTTTTTGTTACAATCAAAAAAAGGTTGGTGATAATTCTTAGTACTCGTTGCTTTCTATTTGGACTCGTTCTTCTAGTTAATCTATGCGGCTTGATCGGCTTGCTACTGTGGATTCTCGTCACTGCTCATCGTGGACTAATGTGCATAGCCTAGTTCGTACAAAGTTCTAAATGGTTAATTAGAAGAATCAGACCAGAACTTGCCACGTAAAAGTTCTTGATACTTTATTATGGCCACTTTCCTATTGCAACTTATGTTACTTCTATTCAAAATTGATTTGTACTCTAACTTTACTAACACGGACATACCTTTTGTCTTTGTCTCACGTGGATAGCAATTGAATTTTCTATTCTAGATGGCATACGTAGATATTCTAGTACTATGCTACCGTGTATATCTATGTCCAATTCAAAACAATGATATCTTGTATTCAAATTAGAAAGATGACATCTAGTCAAATTTGTTCATAGATTTAATTAAATCTCAACCGTTATAATATGGGTTCACCACGATTTAACAGTGTAGATTTTATCTTTCTCTATAATTAATGTGTTAATTTCTAGGCTCCAAAGTAAACGTGGTGTCTCCTTTCAACGCTATCTTAATAATATAATAGATAGATTTTTTTATTCTGAATTATAGTTAATATCATGTCGTGTTTTAGACATACACTTCTCTCAATATTTCTTAATTTTTATTCCGAATTTTATTTATTTATAAATTGTATTTCCTTATGGACTCTATGTTTTTTCTTTTTCCCTTCAATGTTATTTTATATGTATTATTGTTATAATTTTTTAAATCTTACTTTTGGATATTTAAAGATTGTATTTACTACGGACTCTTCTTGGTATGTCGTCTTTACTTATTTAAATTTTACTTTGAATTTTCTTGTTTTTTAAAGGTTCTTTAGAATTCGTATTGAAAATCTAATTTTAGCGTTTATTTTATTTTTTATTCCGATTTTAATTTTTATTAATCTCGTGTTGTGGGACTCTTCTTTCAATATTTCTTATTTTTCATTTCAAATTTTAGTTTTTTCTAAATTGTATTTCGACGTGAACTCTTCTTCTCCGATTAATGTGGAAATTTCTAGCATCTAGAGTGAGTTTTTATTATATTTTTCTTTCGAGTTTTAAAGATCTTTTTTAAGTTTATTTGTAATTTGTATTGAAAATCTAATTGCAGAATTTATTTTATTTTTTATTCTGGATTTTAATTAATCTCATGCTGTGTTCTAGATGGACTATTCTTTTAATATTTTTTATTTTTTATTCCGAATTTCAGTTATTTTTTAATGTTATTCCTACTTAAATTCTTATTTTTCTTTTTCTCTGATTAATGTGGGAATTTCTAGTTTTCAGAGTGATGTAGTGTCTTTTTTCAACGTTGTCTTAATATATATAATACTAGCAACGTGCCCGTGCGTTGCAACAGGAATTAATCCCCTTCATACCAGACATTGACATGTGGGTCCACCTTGACTAATCTCTAATTAAGCTCCTCTTTAATACTTGTGATACTGACAGGTGGGACTCCCTGTCAGTGGTCTCCCTCTTTCTTTTATTCTTTTCTTCTCCTCTCCTCTGTTTCTCTTCCTTTATTTCCCCTTTCCTTTTCTACGGCCTTGATGTGCCTTCCCCTCCCCCTCTTCCACCTCTACCCATTGGAAACCCGCCGCCTTTCCCTCTGACTTGTCGTCTACTACTCCCCTCCTCGCGCAGCTGCTGGATTGGAGGGTGAGGGTGAGAAGGCCGTCGGTGTGGTTGGGGGAGGGGGAGGAGGTCTGCGGCGCAGTGGGGGATGGGGAGAAGGCCGGTGGCGTGGTGGTGGGAGAGGGCTGAGGCCGGCGTCGAAAGGCAGGAGAGGGGCGTCTCCGTCTCTGGCAGGGAGACCAAGGACATGGTGAGCGACGGTAAGGAGGCCGGGGGCAACCAGATCTGGTAAGCTTGGGCGCTACTGGGGTCACGGAGGCGAGGAGAGGCAGATGTGATTGGTAGTGCTCCCATCGACCTCTTCCGTGATCTTCCACCGAGCTCGGCGTGGCTGCGGAGCCATGGAGAGGAAGGCCACGTGCCGTCCCTTCCTTTCGTGCATTTTTTGTTTTACTTTTATTCAAGTTTGGATTGGATTCGGTCCGTGTTCCTTTCTTCCTGCTATTTTGCTTGTTGGATCAATTAGCGGTGTATATGAATTAGCACTAGAGAACATGGGATCGCCAAGGGGCAGGTCGTGCGGCTGATGTTATGCTGACGTCAGACGTCACCTCACGAACGAACGCAGATGAATGGAAACCATCTGTATTTTTATAATAATAGAGAATATAATAGATAGATAGATTAGGATAAGGTTGCCTACGTAATATTTCCGATCTTGCGAGAAAGACGATCTTCAGCTACCTCTTCCATCATCCCGATGATTTTACTGTTGGTTGTTTTATCGGTTTAAAGATAAGGTTTGGTTGAATCCATGATAGGTGGATTCAATCGAATCTCCTAAACCGAAGGAAACCCCCGAGCCCCACTAGTGCACATATAAAAGAGAAATTGGAGAAGAACGGGACACCGCTCACTCTCTGACTAAAACCCTAACTGCTGTGCCCGATCCACAAACGCACTAGAAGGGGTTCGTAAGGTCCTTATACGTCTCAACACCGGCGATTGATCAAGCCGGCGTCGGCACACACAGAGAAGAGAAGCATCAAGAAGAAGAGGAAAGAGAGAAAAAGAAATCAAATTGAGATGGCTTCACAAGCAGGTCAGTGATTAGAATTAAATTTTTCGCATAGGTGATTGAACTTCTAAGGGGATTAAACTCAGTGAATCAATTTTATTCAACACTGTAATTTTAATTCCTCCAACATTATGGTATCAGAGCCAAGCCCCTTAGAAATCAATCCCAATCATCTTCCCTCAGTGAAGCCATTATCAATTTAACTCGGCAAAAATCAAAATCCCCAAATTCCAATTAAACAGAAATCCTAAATCCCCAAAAATTCCCAAATCCGAGGAACCCTAATTTGAATAAAACCCAAAATCAATGTGAATTCAATGAAATCGGGATTAGCTTACCCGTTTTCGTCGTCTTCGCCACCGATTGGCTTGCACGACTTTTCTTCATCGCCGTCGCCGTCGGGTAGCCGCCGTCGCCGCGCGTGTTATGATTCGCCGCGTTCGCGCCTTGGGAAAGCCCTTCTCCGTCACTGCCCTAGCACCATCGGAGCCGTGTGCGCCACCTCGGTGCGAGCGTTGCTCCGTCAGACGATCGCCGCCACTGCTCCGCTCGGCGCGCCGCCGCTAAGCCACCTCGCCGCCCCAGACCGGTCTCGTGCCGTCGCTCGGCCGCGCGAGACTAAGGCTCGCCTCGGTGTTGCTGTTGCACACGGGGAGGAGAACTGGGGTGGGAGGGGGAAGAGGAAAGACGTGCGAGCCATAGCCACCGTCACCGCCGCCGCCGCTTGCTCGTTGAGCGCGTCGGGAAGAAGACGAGGAGAAAAAGGGGATCAGGAATGAGCTAGGGTTAGGGTTTCGGCCGTCACCGCCGATGTTTTCAATCCAGTAAAAATAACTTTAGCCGTCGGATACTCATCGGACGGCGATGGCAAAATTAGAAGCGGGGATGACGATGGCCGTTCGATCTAGATCGAACGGCCGACATTAGCGCCGCACTGCCGCTGAGCCGATGGGCCTTCTGGGCCGCGTGCGCCACAGCCACAGTGCTGGGCCGACTGAGCCCAAATTGAATTAAATCAATTTCCACTATTTTACTCATTTAGTAATTACAAAAATCCATTTATATGCTTTCTTGGCCATTAAAAATGCTGAAAAATTATGGAAAATTATTTTGATGACTCAGAAAATTATTTCTAGCTAAATGGAACCAACGGGAAGTTTTGCTGGAAAGTATTTATGATGTGAAATCATTTTTTGACCAACGTTAATTATAATTTCATGTCAAATAAATTAAGAATATCGCTTCCTTAATTATTTCTGCCCAACGGTGATGTAATTGAGGATTATTTCTGTTTTTTCATATATTTTCTAAATTTTTTCTGCCCAACGGTGATTAAATTTAGAAAAGGAGCCTATCATCGCATGTGATTAATTGAGCCAACGCAAATTAATCATATGCAATATTTTTAATATTTTTCCATTGGTTATTTTCAGCATTGGGGCAGCTTAAAATCATTACAACCCTTGATGGGACAAATTTCGCTGAGTAGAAGAACAATGTGTACTGAATCTTGGCATGTTGGACGATGACTTAGCACTAAGAGAGGACTCCCCTGAGGAGCCCATGTACACTGACGAAATGAGTCAGGAAGTTTATGATAATACCAAGTGGAGTTACGAAGAAAAAGTGGCATCTTGAGAAAAGTCCAACAGAATGTCTCTCATGTACATCAAGAGTACTATCGCTCTAGGAATTATTGGAGGGATTACGAACTCAAACGATGTTAAGATGTACTTGGCAAACATTGAAGAGAATTTTAAGACTTCATCTAAAAGCCATGCCAGTACCTTAATAAGTAAGCTGATCACTAGCCAGTATGATGGCAAAGGTGGTGTAAGAAAACACATCCTTGAGATGACTCATATGGCACATATACTAAAGACCATGGACATAGAATTGTCTGAAGGTTTCTTAGTGCATTTCATATTGAACTCTCTTGGTCCTGACTATAGTCCCTTCAAGATTAATTATAATACTTAAAAAGAGAAGTGGACCGTAGCAGAATTGATCTCCCACTCAGTGGAAGAGGAAGAGCGACAAAAGGCTGATAAGCAGAAACTTAAAGATCAGCTCAACCTCATCCATACTAAAGGCAAGAGGAAGACAAATCAAGGCCAAAGCTCAGGTAGTGGCAGAAAGAAGCCATATCACCCTCATAAGTCTGGAGGGAGTAACACTGCTCAAGCAAAGCCGCATCCTCAGTCTCAAGCTTTAGCTGCCTCCACTACTGCAAGTCCATATTGCAAGTTTTGCAGTAAAGATGGATATTGGCAGAGAGATTGTCCACGCTTCCGAGAGTGGCTAGCTAAGAAAGGTATAAATGAGATTGATGAAATATCTAATGTTAATGAGTTATTTTACTCTGAATTCTCCATTAATACCTGGTGGGTTGACTCAGGTGCCACTGTGCACGTCTGTAACTCATTGCAGGGATTGACTACTATCCAGGCGGTAGCAAAGGGGGACCGAATCCTAAGAGTAGCTGATGGAGCGGAGATCGAAGTGAAGGCCGTTGGAGACCTAGCACTTAGACTCCCTAGTGGCTACAATTTAATTCTGAATAATGTTTATTTGCTCCCTCAATTAAGAGAAACCTCATTTCTGTTCGAGTGTTGACAGAAACTGGTTATGACTGTCATTTTTCAAAGAGAACATGTGTCGGCGAAATGGGACTTGGGGTCCCACATTCTGTGGGGACGAGTGGATCCCCGGCCACGTCGGAGATCCTCCGGGCCCACATTCTACAGAAGAGACGGCTAGGTCCGGGTGGTGCTCGGCCCCGGGGCACCATCAGCCCCAGGACGCCATCTCCATCGGCCTCGGCCCCGGGGCGGCGTCGCCGTCGGCCCCGGGCCTCGCTCCCGGGCACCATCTCGCCACCGGCCCCAGGCCTCGCCCCCGGGGCGCCATCATGTCGCCCCGGACCCGGGCGCCGATCCCCCGATCCCGGGTGCCGATGCCCGGGCCCGAGGCCGACTGTCGACTGCACGGGTGCCGATCCTCCCAGACCCGGGTGCCGATCGCCTCGGCCCAGGGCCGATTCACTCGAAGAACCCGGCGGACCAATTTGCCAACTACTCACGTTAATGGCAAGGCGACGGGGCACGTCACCCCTGTCGCCTGCTCTGCCACATGTGGGTGCCCCGTGATGGCCCCCCGTGGACACCCGACTGTGCTGTCAGAAGCCTTTTGACTTCGGTGGTGAGAGCAAGCAGCAGACGACCAGACGACCCGTCACATCCCGTCGCATCCTCGCGTCTTGACGACTCGGCCGCCTGCAGCAGACCTACTCCGGCATCGGCACAGCAGGCGGGCGTGAGCGACTGGACGTCCCTCCAACTCCGGCGTGGGCGTCGCAGGCGGACGAGGCGACAGAAGAACTCACCCGGAACCCACTCTCTCCGTGTACTGGCACTGTGGACTCCCCTTCGCTAATAAAAGGAGGATCCAGGCCAATGGAAACGGCAGCTTAGGTTGAGCTTAGGTTGAGCTTAGGTTGAGCCCGGTGCTTCTTCTTCTTCCTTGGCTCCGAGCCCCCGAGTGAGGACTTAGCTCCCGTGCTGCTCCCGTTTGCTCCCAGCTAGCTCCCGAGCTCCCCAAGTCTCCTTGTAACAATCATACCGCATTCACCTCCACATAGCATACACACAGGAGTAGGGTATTACGCCTCCGAGCGGCCTGAACCTGTCTAAACGCCTCCTGTCTCTCTCCCGCGCAGTTACCACGGTTCGGACGGTCCGGACCCGATTCGGACGGTCCGGACCCCTATATCTCTCAGCTCGGGCCCCCGGTTCCCGAGCGCCCATCCGTCTGTTGATCCACCGGACGCCGCTTCGCCTGAGAACTACTCCCCTGGCCGAATCTCAAAAGGGGGTCTCCAGACTTCCCGCCGTCGAGGTTTCATCCTCCGACAACATGTTACATTAAATTAGATAATAAAGTGATTGGCTTCGCCTTCGTGCGAGATAAATTATTCTTGGTCTCTTTGGATGATATGGTCCTAAATGTTAATAATGCCTGCAATTATAAAGTAATGAATGTGATAAATGAGACGTCGTAGAAATTATGGCACTGTCGCTTAGGCCATATTTCTAGGGGGAGAATTGAACGTCTCATAAGAGAAGAGATACTCCTTTCCTTAGACTTTTCTGATGCGGATCATTGCATAGATTGCATTAAGGGAAAATTCACTAAAACAATAAAGAAAGGAGCCACTAGGAGCTCAAGTCCACTAGAAATAATTCACACTAATATTTGTGGACCGTTCCCGGTGACATCTGTGGATGGATTTGTTTCATTTATAACATTCATAGATGATTATTCCCGTTATGGTTACATTTACCCCATAAGCGACCGTTCCGAATCTCTTGAGAAATTTAAGATATTTAAAGCTGAAATGGAGAATCAGCATAATGCTAAAATTAAAGTTGTGATATCGGACCGTGGTGGTGAATACTATGGGAAACACGCTCCATTTGGGCAAATTCCTGGTCCATTTGCCTCGTATCTCCAGCAATATGGGATTATTGCCCAATATTCCATGCCTGGAGAACCTCAGTAGAACGGAGTAGCAGAACGATGCAACCGCACACTCATGGATATGGTACGCAGTATTATGAATCACTCTACCCTATCACCTAAGCTGTGGATTGAAGCACTTAAAGCAGCAGCTGCACACATAATCAACAGAGTGCCTAGTAAATCCCAAAGACCCCTTATGAATTGTGGACCGAAAGAAAACTGACACTCAATTATTTACGTGTGTGGGGCTGTCGTGCGGAAGACAGAATATTTAATCCATAATTAAAGAAATTAGATCCTAAGACTGTAAGCTGTCATTTTATCGGTTATCCCAAGAGATCCAAATGATACCAATTTTATTGCCCAGACCGGGTTACTAAATTTGTGGAGACTAGACATGCTGTCTTCCTTGAGGACAGTAAATAGGAGAGCTCACAGAAAAGGAAAATCAATCTTGAGGAAATTCGGGCTAATATTCAAACTCCAGAATTCCGAGAGACTGATATTCCAATTATTCAGAACATCCCCACAATTCCTAATGTGCCACGCGATGTAGCACCGCCAACGGGTAATTCTGGACCGTCTGGGGCTACACCTTCTGTTGAGGAAAGTGTTGAGAGTAATAATGATGATAAGCCTCAACAGATTGAAGTGACACATAATAAAGAAGAACCTCCACATGAAGATCCTCAACCTCAAGTGACAAACAATGAAACTCAAGAATTAAGAAGGTCACAGCAGGTGAGGAGATCTGTCATCCCTGATTATTATGAAGTATACATGAATGAAGAAGACATGGGAAAGGTAGACGATCCCACCTCATTTAAAGAAGCAATAAACAGTAAGGATTCATCTAAATGGCTTCAGGCTATGGAAGATGAACTAAAATCAATGAGCCATAATAAAGTATGGGATTTAATAGAAGTTCCTAAAGGAGTCAAAACAGTAGGCTGTAAGTGGGTCTACAAAACTAAGCTTGACTCTAGAGGGAACATCGAACGATTCAAAGCAAGGCTAGTTGCCAAGGGTTTTTCACATAGAGAAGGAATTGACTATAATGAAACTTTTTCTTCTGTCTCTAAGAAAGACTCATTCAGAATTGTCATGACACTAGTGGCTCACTTTGACTTAGAACTCCATCAGATGGATGTAAAGACTGCATTTCTAAATAGTGACCTAAAAGAGAATGTTTACATGACACAACCGGAAGGTTTTGTTATGGAAGGAAAAGGCCATTTAGCATGCAAACTTAATAAATCCATCTATGGACTTAAACAGGCGTCCAGGCAATGAAACCTTAAATTCGATTAGATCATCAGACAGTTTGGATTTAAGGAGAATGAGGTGGACAACTGTATTTATGTTAAATATAAAGGTGGTAAATTCATCATCCTAGTACTCTATGTTGATGACATTTTGTTAGCAAGCAACGATAAGAACCTGCTGCGAGAAACTAAAGAATTCTTGTCATCAAAATTTGATATGAAAGATCTTGGTAAAGCATCTTATGTTTTGGACATTGAGATTCACCGAGACAGGTCCAAAGGAGTGCTAGGACTATCTCAGAAAGCTTACATCTCAAGAATCTTAGAAAGATATAATATGAGTAAATGCGCCTCTTCACCTGCTCCAATAATGAAGGGTGATAAATTCAGATTATTCCAAAGTCCAAGAAATGAGTTAGAATCTAAAGAAATGGACAAGGTACCTTATGTTTTAGCTGTCGGAAGCTTGATGTATGCACAAGTCTGTACGCGACCAGACTTAGCATTCGTCACAGGGATGCTTGGCAGATTTCTGTCTAAACCAGGAATGGACCACTGGAAGGCAATAAAGAAAATTCTGCGTTATTTACAAGGAACTAAACATTACATGCTTACATACAGAAAGTCTGATAAGCTTGAAATCCTAGGATATTCAGACGCTGATTTTACGGGATGCGTAGACACAAAGAAATCCACTTCAGGATATATTTTCACCCTTGCGGGAGGAGCTATTTCATGGAAAAGCTCTAAACAAACGCTTATTGCATCGTCGACAATGCAAACGGAATTTGTAGCATGTTACCATGCAACGGAGCAGGCCGTATGGCTTAAGAATTTCATCCCAAGATTGAGTGTGGTTGATAGTATTGAGAAACCACTTGTTATATACTGCGATAATGAAGCTGTAGTATTCTATACGAGTAACAACAAGTCAAGTGAAACTGCCAAACACATTGACATTAAATATCATGTTGTGAAAGATAGAGTCCAGGATCAAACAATTAAGATTGAGTACATAAATACTAAATTTATGCTTGCGGATCCACTAACCATAGGTTTACCTCCCAACCTATTTAAAGAACATGTAGCCGGCATGGGATTAAGTGATTGCTTTAACTAAGATCCTGGAAATAAGGGATTAATTTTTCCAATCAACACCCGCTAAGTTAAGATGTGAGTTTATTTAAGTATTATAGTGAACTATAGGTCTTGTAGTTTTAATTACATTTAAAGTTGTTATGACACATTGCCTTGGAGAGCTGTTTTACTTAATAGACTTAGAAATTAATTAAGCCTCTAAATCAAGGGGAGAATGTTGGTTGTTTTATCGGCTTAAGAGATAAGGTTTGGTTGAATCCGTGATCGGTGGATTCAACCGAATCTACTAAACCAAAGAAAACCCCCGAGTCTCACTAGTGCACATATAAAAGAGAAATTGGAGAAGAACGGAACGCCACTCGCTCTCTGACTAAAACTCTAACTGTTGTGCCAGATCCACAAACGCACTAGAAGGGATTCGTGAGGTTCTTATACGTCTCAACACCGGCGATGGTCAAGCTAGCATCGGCACACACAGAGAAGAGAAACATTAAGAAGAAGAAGAAACAGAGAAGAAGAAATCAAATTAAGATGGCTTTATAAGCAGATCAGTGATTAGAATTAAATTTTTCGCATAGTTGATTAAACTTCTAAAGGGATTAAACTCAGTGAATCAATTTTATTCAACACTTTAATTTTAATTTCTCCAACATTTACCCCACCAATCGTATTCGAGTGACGCCGACGCCTTCCGGAGTTGGACACATCTAAAGGATGCTAATCACATGTGTGCCGAGAAAGGAAGAAAACAAAGGAAACCGTGCCATCGAATGAATATCCTCGAAGGTGTGTCGAATTATTGAATTAACATGGAGATATTGGTACGCCAGTGTTACCTGTATACTACATGTGGGCTCATAAAGGCCACGCACCGGCGACCGGTCCAAAGTGTCCAACCGCCCCGGCCGGCAGGCGGTGGTTGTTGCAAGGTGCGACGCCGCGCGCGCCCACGAGCTCGATCAACGCCTGCTTCATCCCCCCGTCGGTTACTTTCACGCTCTTTGACCCGTCGTCTCAGTCACGAGACGACGATCCCGTCCGCTGCACGCAGTCGCACGCTTCCACCCACCCGAAAGCTCGCTCCGTGGCGCCGCCTGCACGAGCTTCGAAAACTTTTCTTGGACCCGACCCTGCGATCGAGCCCTTCAACCACGCAATGCTCTGCCCCGGACGAGCCGGCTTGGACGCCTGGTTGCGTCCGTCGTGTCGTGTCGCGCGGTGTACTCGTTGTTGTGCCGTGTCGTCGTGTGTGCCGTGTGCCGCGACCTGCAAATACTACCATATCTTTCTCCGTCCGTCCGACCCCGTGGCACAGTATAAGGGAGTAACTCGCGAAGGCGACAGGAGGGCGCATGCGCGGCAGGTGACGCGGGCGCCGGCAGCGCCTATATAGTGACGGGTGCCGCGTCGCGTCCATGCCTCACCCTCGCACTACCACCACCCATCCCGTGATCTGCCCAACGTAGACCGTGCGCGCCCACGACCGCGTCTCGGCCGCGCGCGCGCTAGCTCCACTAGTATCAATGGCCGACTCCGGCAAGATGCGGGCCGGCTCGGCCAACGGCACCCTGAAAAGGCCGGCGAAGCCGACGTCCTCCGGCACAGTTGGTCCGTACTCTCTCTCTCTCTCTCTCTCTCTCTCTCTCTCTCTCTGTGTGTCGCCTCCCTCCCTCCTTCTAGGAACACGCGTGCTGAGTCCATCGCATCACGTCGCTTGTTTGCACGAAGCGTTTCGTAGCCTGTTCGTGCTTTGCTATCGCTTTGTGCGTTTCGCGTGCCCTGTTCTACACTTTTGCTGCTTAGCTTGGTTGCGAGATGTCATCTCGATCTCAAAATTGATATCTGCCATATGATATCACTGCGTCATTATGTTGTTCACGGTCAGCCAGGCTGCTTGCTACGGGCCGCGAGGCATGCATGTATGTCGGGGTACTCAATGTGTGAGCCCTCATGCTTTCGGCGCGAACCATCTGTCCTTTTCGTTCATCCCGAAGCTTACTACGCCTCCATCCACGTTTCTTCTCTGTCCTCCAATAGTTGGAGTTTGCGTGTTGCTCTTGTGATTTGTGGGTGGTTAATTTCGTGAACAAGGTAGTAAAATTAAAAAGAGCCCTTCCATCAAAAACGTTTAAAAAAACCAAATAACTGATGCAAATTGACCCTATGGGCTGGACGGCTCATAAAAAGTACTCTTCTGACTTGGACGCACAACTTGCTGACAAAAAGATCAACAGGTCCGAGTTGCTGGTCGATAGGGCCTACGGCATTCACACTTATCACACTGTGAGCCCGAACAATAAATCCCCGCTTCTCCCGCATCTCTCTTGCCCGCAAGTCCGATGCGTAAAGAGATATGGACGCTAGAACTATATTGAGTGATTATTTGGCTGTTTTATTTATTCTTCTAGATAATAGTCCGAAGATTAATCGATTTATCTTTTAGATCGTCGTAGTTACATACTTTTGATCTTTATTTATGCAATATCAACTAAACCTATTACTACTTGGCGTATACCTATGAGTGTCAGAAACATATACTTGTGTGCATTTCGAGTTAATGCCAAGTTATATTTGTTGAATTGAAAATTAGCGGAGATATGGGACCGGCTATTGATCAAACGTTTGAAAAATAAATTCATTAAACGATTACAGTTGTACATATTTATGATCGAGTGGCATAAATTTATAACTAAAGTTACATATGATCGATAAGTTAGATGTAAATACATATATTTATGACTGAGTTAGATAAATTTATAACTAAAGTTACGCGTGATCAATAATGACAACTATAACAAGTTGAAAGTGCAACTATAAGAAGTTAAAAGTGTAACTTTGAACTTATTTCCTCTGATCTAAATCTTAAAGTTCCATCTAACTGTCAGCGTTGTTGTTTGGTAGAATCCAAAAAATCAAACGTTTGATTAATAGCAAATCTGTAGAAATATATTCGATTTATATAGTTGTATGTATTTAAATCTTCAAAGAATAGCATACTATATTAATATTATAAAATATATACATATATTTGCAAATGTTAGCTTTACGTGTAATTTTAATTATCATGCGTATTTCGGTTAATCGTTGAAGGGTGCCCTCTCCATCCAAATCCAAAGACCGCATTCTGTCTACCACCACACTTACACCTCCAACCAAGATAATCATGCCATGAACTGCTCTTAGTTCCTACAAAATGTTTTATGATGTCTCTACTGGTGGTTAAATCAATCTATACTGCTCATCTTTTTTAATTCAATAGATCATATTTAGTTATACCACCACCTCAACTACTTGTAATAAAATAATTTTTTATTAGTAATAGAATTCATGAATCAACGATTGACGTCATTTATGCCATAAACATACTCTAATTGGAATATAGTGTAGCTTGGTGCATGATTTTTCAATGCATCTCAATGTCAGGCTGTATCTAGATAGAGTTGACCATTGATAAGCATATATAAATGCCGACGTGCGGACATTCGGCCACACAAAGTCAACATATTAATCTTATATGTAGTTTTTAGGATTACACATACATCCAACTAGATAATCTATCAGCCTAATCTCAATGGAAGGTTTCGATGTTTCTAAAATAGCCACATAAGCAATAAAAAAATAAAATATTTTAAACTACCTTCCTAATGTATAATTTCATGGTGTGTTTTCATAGGCTCTAAATAGCATTAAATTTTATGACTCATCAAGAGTTAATATCTATGTATAGATGGCTTTATTTACATGAAACTGGTTCACCATCTTTCTTCTAAAATTTGATGACATGTCATTAAAAAAATTTTATGTGGTATGCTAATTAATAAGAATCTATTAGGAGTCGCCTCATTATGTACCAAAGGTTCACAGGAACCGGAGGTAACCGACCAATTAACAACGGCTGATGGGCCTGACCGTCTCAGGCTGGTAAATGGTGCCAGTCTACTAGAATAATACGGCCCAAATAATTTAAATTTAAATTCAATTTTAATTTTCAAAAGAATATATATTTGGAAGGATTCAATATTTCAAAAAGGTTTGGAATGATCCATTCAATCCCAGAGAGTACAAAACTACAAATGTATTGATGTGCTTTTTACCTGACAGGTATGTCAAAGAGTTTACAACGCCTCGCGCTCGTGGTGTTGCTGGCGCTGCTGTACCAGCGGCTTCAGCCGCCTGCTCCGAAACTCTGTGGAACTCCGGGAGGCCCTCCGGTGACCGGGCCAAGAGTCCAGCTCAAGGACGGGAGGCACCTGGCCTACCATGAATACGGCGTCCCCAAGGATGAGGCCAAGCACAAGATCATCTTCGTCCACGGTTTCGACTCCTGCAGATACGACGCTCTCCAAGTGTCCCCTGTAAGTTTCGATCGATTGCTGAACATACAGTAATCTGAAAATGTTGTGCTCTGGGTTACTGAATGGAAGCTGCTGTGCTGTACGACAGGAGCTGGCACAAGAGCTTGGCATCTAAATGCTCTCGTTCGATCGGCCTGGGTATGGAGAGAGTGATCCTCACCCGGGCAGGACGGAGGATAGCATCGCATTCGACATCGAAGAGCTCGCCGACAGCCTCCATCTCGGCCCCAAGTTCTACCTCATCGGCTTCTCCATGGGCGGGGAGATCATGTGGAGCTGCCTGAAAAACATCCCTCGCAGGTAGTCGCATAATCTGCCGGTTTCTGAACATCGTTGAGGAGCAGAAAAACCAAGCGATTTTTGCGATGTGGGCGTGCAGGCTCGCCGGGGTGTCCATCCTCGGGCCGGTGGGCAACTACTGGTGGTCGGGGTACCCGTCGAACGTGTCGACGGCGGCGTGGTACGTGCAGCTCCCGCAGGACCAGTGGGCCGTCCGCGTCGCGCACCACGCCCCCTGGCTCACCTACTGGTGGAACACCCAGAAGTTCTTCCCGTCCTCCAGCGTCATCGCTTTCAACCCCGCCATCCTCTCCCGCGAAGACATGGCCGTCATCCCCAAGTTCGCCTTCCGCACCTACGCCGTAAGCAACGTGATACAGCATACTGTGACAATCTAATCTTCGTGGATGTTGTGCTGAATTGCATTGGGTGCGTGAGATGGTTTTGCAGCAGCAGGTGAGGCAGCAGGGGGAGCACGAGAGCCTGCACCGGGACATGATGGTCGGGTTCGGCAAGTGGGGGTGGAGCCCGCTGGAGATGGAGAACCCGTTCCCGGCCGGCGAGGCGACGGTGCACCTGTGGCACGGCGCGGAGGACCTCATCGTGCCCGTCCAGCTGTCCCGGTACATCGCTCAGAAGCTGCCGTGGGTGCGGTACCACGAGCTGCCCACGGCCGGGCACCTGTTCCCCATCGCCGACGGGATGCCGGAAGCCATCGTCAGGTCGATGCTGCTCGGCGACGACTGAGAGACCGACCGATGGACCAGGATGCATCTCTCTGCTTCTGGCTTTTTGGGTACTGATTTGCCACGTAAGGTGGTACGTAGGTGCGCTCCTATCCTATGTAGAGAAAACACAATAATATTTTGGGCTTGAGTACGATCCGGATGTCCGATTTTTTAAAATAGTTAGACGGTGTTATGTAATGTTAAGAAGTGTTTCATATGTTTTATTATTCGGTGAAAAATATTTTAGATATTTTATCACTGAGAAAAAAACGTTTCATCGCTTGATAAAAAAAATGTTTCAAAAAAAAATACAAAAGGTTGATTGCAACACAAGACTCTACTATATATAACGTCAAAGAAAACACATAATGCACCATGTACAACATCTAGTCAGAAGAGGATGAAACAACGAATACAATAGAGTGCAACAAAATAAAACAAAAGATAGTGCAACAAAATAAAACAAAAGATTGCAACAAAGCTTACCCGTCCCCGGCCATGCTGGCATCCTGTAGCTACGCACGATGAAGCTTGCGACATCTCGCTCCCCCAGCGCAATCTCCTCGTGGTGCCGCCGCTGCCAGCGAGCTCGGGGCCCTCTCTGGCAACGGCGCCTTCCGCTTCGCCCCACACGTCTCCTTGCAACGCCGCTGACGGTGGCGGCAGGTTAGGGTTCTGGCAAGTTTGGGGCCCTTTCCGGTGACAGTGCTTTCTGCTCCGTTCCGTCCCACACGCCGCCTCCTCCGCGAGGCACCGTCCGCGGCGGTGGCGAGTTAGGGTTCCGGCGAGCTCGAGACTCTCTCCGGTGATAGAGCTTTTCTGTTTGCTGGTTGAAACGAGAGAGAAAAAGAAAGGGGAAATAGGGGAGAGAAGGAGACGGGAGACGAGCCGACAAGGGTGTCCGACGCGAACGCTCGCGTCGGATGCTCAAGCCTAAGCAATTTCGTAATGTTTTGCCTAGTGGTAGGCCCGTTCCATCTACAGATTTCTTTGTACCTACCAACTAAGCTACTGCCTATTGTCTAAGCTGGAAGGTGAGATGTGACAGTAGGTGGAGTGGAGAGAGTGGTCTGGCGAAACTTCCAAATAAAAAGTAAAAATGGCTCCTTTTCCTCGTCCCTCCTCCCCTTTCTGTGCCGGCAACGAGAGGAAGAGGGGTCGGGATCCTTTCTGTCCGTGTAGATAGTTTTTTTGTCTCGTCATTATGGATAGGATTTACAATCATGCAGTTATCCATAGTTATCACAGTAATTCCGTGCTATAATCTTATCAGTTTTAAAAACTTTTGATTTTTTACAGTTATCTTATGGTTTTTAGGGTAACTGTGATACTAGCAATAATCTCTAGTACAACAATAAGAAAAACCCTTATAGTTTTCTTTGTCTGGTTGTTCCGGATGTTGGGCTTGTCCCTTTTCTTCGAGTTATTTTTCGTTCTGGGCAGGTGAGCTGTACGAGTCCGGGGTCCGTGCGGTCTCAACTCTGCCCGGCAATGGATGCTCTTCCTGAGTTTTTGTGGCTTGTCTCAGAAAAAAAAAGTTCTTGTGGCCTGGGAGCGTGCAGCCCATATTAGTTGTGTCGGAACGGGTTACGTGCAGCCCATTCATGTTGGGCCGTGCGGATATGGGCCAACTGACTAATTCTAGTTAGGTTTGGTCGATGAGAGGACATCACAACATCGATCATGATGAAACTAGGGCCGAGTAGAGAGCGCCGAACATGTATGGGGCTATACAAGCGCGTCGCTATCCATGTGACATTGGTTATATCGATTGATCAGAGCTTATCACTGGACATTATGACTAACAGTTAACAGCTTCCTGGCTTCATGAGCAGTACACATCATCAACATGGTTGATTGCCTCTCCAAACTGATTTTGTACAAACATTCTGCACGAAACGCCATTTTAGGGAATAAAAATTGAAAGGAAAAACTTAGCATATTTTGATGCTGAGTTACCCTCGATTGTTCCATTTATCTGTGCCTCCTTACACTTTTGCACATCTATATATACCATTACCAACCTTACACCTCAAATCATTGCCGGCCTAATCACCACTCCCAACCACCACCACAAATGATACTACAACACTGTATTAACCAAATGAAAAAAATAACCCATTAGTTATCACTAACGGATAGCAATCTAATCGTGCACATGCTCCCACGGCCGCCATGGCCGATCAAGCAGCAAGCTAATCCTCCATCTCCGCCTTCTTGGGCGGGCCAAACCTCTTCTCCAGCCGCCGGAGCTCCGCCGCGGTGAGGCCGAACGCCCTCTCGAGGACGGCCTCCCTGATTCCGGACCCGAACACTGTCGCCGGGATGCGCACGATGCCGGGGTTCTCGCTGTTGAAGGTGCCGTACACCGTGGCCGGCGTGTCGCCGACGTTGAGCTGGAAGTGCACCATGGCGCGCGGGAACACCATCACCTCCCCATGCTCGAGTACCTTGGCGAAGAGGCGGCCGCCGGAGTCGACGAACCCGGCGTACACGCGGCCGGCGAGGACGAGCGCCGTCTCGGTGGCCCGCGGGTGGTAGTGCGGCGGGTTGACGCCGCCGGCCGCCGAGAGGTCGGCGCGGGCGAAGGACATCCCCAGCGTGTGCAGGCCCGGGAACTGCGCCGGGGTGACGGACACGCCGGCGAAGCCCGTCTCCGGCGAGAAGTTCCCCGCGGCGCGCACTCCCGAGAAGACGAAGTCGCCGGCCGTGAGGTTGGCCGGGTTCCTGCAAGGGTAGGACGGGATCAGGCCGAGCTCCACCGGACGCCCACGCCCGGCGTCCGGCACGCAGAAGTCCTGCACCGCTTCGGGGTCGCCCCTGGCCGCCGCCGGCAGCAGCACGGCGAGCAAGAGGAGAAGATAATGACGATGCGCCATTGATTTCTTGACCTGATCTCCTTGTACGGGCGTTCTCCGGTGAGCCCTGCACCTTGTCACGACGACTCACACTCACTGGTCACTCGTTCGTCGGTGGACAGCTGCTGTTCTGCACGTAGTACATATGTAGAGCGAGCAGTAAAACGGACAGCAACTCATGTCTTGTAGGTGAGCGGATGATCATTTTCTGTAATCATGCAGGTAGTGGATCCGTAGGTTATTGTAGTATTTTGTCATGCACCAGCGGTTGTAAAGTGTCGGCCGCTTTCCCGGAAGTGCAGAGATGGTTAGAAAAGTTCTCTTATTATTATTTTTTTTGGAAAAGAATAATCGAAGAGGATGAATGGAAGTACAGAACGGAAAGAATGGCCCAACTTCTGTGGAATTTGAAGTGGGTGCTGCACAGTGCAGAGGACGACATGGCATTATGCCATTATTGACCGGAAGAGTCGTTCAGGTCGTCGTCAAGCGTGCGTGCGTGCGTTGTAGATAAGGCTTCCAAGAAACACCGAGCCAGGGAGGAGGCCCAGGCTGCAGAGTCACAATGCAGTATAGTTGCCGAGCAGTTCCACGAGGACGGCTAAACCATTGATTTGGGAATAGAAAATTCCCTGCTCCTCAGAATTTTATCAATCCTTTCTGTGTTTTTAAATTTTTCTTATTTTCTATATATTACTAAGTTTTATCTTAATTCTCCTATACACATCCCTTAGTTAACCGTTAGAATATTCTAAAATAATTATATTATCTCTCTCTCATACTTATATGTTATCTACTTCACAAAACTTAATGTGAAAAGAATTTAATTTATACCAAAATTAAATGGGAGAGAATCATTTAATGCCAAATTTAAAAAACAAAATTTAATTTTTCAAAAAAATTAAAAATTTATGATTAAATTCATACATTATTTTCAATAGGAAATTGAGAACAAAAATTATTTGTTATTTGGGTGTAAATTTTGGTGAAAATGCTGTATGGATTTCATCAAATTTGATTTAAAATTTATTTAAAGATTTTAAATATCTTTTTTCAAATTTGTGATCAAATAATTCCATCCCCTTTGTTTTTTACAAATGAATTTGCACATTCATTCAAAAAGTACTTTTCAAATTTGATGCAAAGTTGTTTTTTGAAATTTCAATGAAATTATCTTTCAAAATTTTAAAATTCAAAATCGTATATTCAGTAATTTATTCCTTACTGTTTTTTTCATAACCTAAATAATTCATATGTGGAACATTTGTAACTTTTAGTAATATGTCAAAGACAATAAGATTATTTTAAAAAACTAATGGTCAACTAACAGAGTGGATATCTATGGGATTCAACTAAAACTAAGGGTATACAGGAAATCAAGCAAATTTCAAGGACGTAAAAGACATCACGTAAAATTTTAGGGGTACGGAATTGACTCATTTGGGAATGATCACAAGTAGTGGAGTGCCGCGTGGTTGCCTGTTACACGCATGCGATTGCCGCATCAGTTGTTAGGCATGGCCAGTACATGTATCGATTCGCCTTTTGAGATCATATATGTTATGAATCATCTGGCGGATATAATGATGCTTTCGTGGCGTAGCAGGCTGTCCGTGACCGCCTCCAACCGGCCGAAGCGAGCGCGCCGCCGGCGGATATTGAGATATTCCTTTCCACTGACGCAACTTGATCGCACTCCTGCATGATTGCATCGTTGCCAGCACATGCAGTCCAAGTGTCCAACACAGAAATATGCACTGGAATGTCATCGCACAGAAACAAAAGAACTGATCGATTTGCTATTGCATTCATGCAACCGTGTGGTGTTTGCCAATAAATCATTAAAAAATTGTGAATCTATGGAGTGTTTTTTCAGTTGATTTCACATTTGGATTTCATAAGAATTCAACCAAGATTGTAGTGTCATATGGTCTGTCTAACGGCCTTTTGGGCCTAAATTAGGTTGGTCATGGCCCATTATAACATGCACAGCACACGATGGCCCATGGCTATATTCCAATTTGCAAATATTCTGTTACATTTTTTTTGTAAGGTTCTATTCAAGTTCACCTTATCGCGGTAACCGTGCTTATCGTCACGATACGGTAACGATAATATCACGGTATCTCCACTAAATTTAAATAAATTTTAAAAAATAATTTAAATTTTTGATAAATTTTGTATGGTTTCTCACGGTTTACCATGGTTATTGCACTTACCGTCGGGATGCGGTAACCCCACCCCCGGCGATAGAAGAAACCCTGGTTCTATTTCAGCTTACTTTAGTACTGCCATGCCTGATGCCTGGAACTGAACTATCCATTGATGTCGAAGAAAAGAAAATTGAGAGTGACTTGCATATAAATGGCACATTGCCTGATCGAATTACTGTTTTTTTCTGGTTGATGAATTGCTAGCTTGTAAGAAGAACGGGCGCACCTTCTCTACCGCGAGATGTATTAGCCGCTACGGATTATTTGATTGGGATGAAATTTAGAACGGTTTCGAAATCTATTGTGAGATCACACTTAATTACTATTCAAATTCAATGCTTTTTGTTTGAACGTGGATGTAACTTTCAAGTTCCTGTTGATCCATTTGGAGGGCCCAACCGCACAAATGGCTGACAGCCGTACCGTCCATTTCCAAGAATCTTTAATGAACAGAAAACTGAACTCGAACTGCAGATTTCTTAGCGCACAATTTACGAGTTTGCCCTTAGTAGAGCAACCAACAAAATGTGATGTCAGGGCCAGAGTCGAGCCTAGGATAATTAGGGCTCAATTAGGGCTTGAGCCCTCGATCTAAGCTCCAAAATCTCATTTGAATCATGTGAAAACACTAAACAATTTGTGAAAATAGTCAAGTTCTTATTAGCTTAGCCGTAAGGTATGTGATAACTAAACTTCCTTTAATTAATTTCTTGTTGGCACGTAGTTTTTGTGTTATTATATGATGTTTCCTTTTTATATATTAATATGGGAATGTCTTCAGTCCCCTAAAAATAAAAAAGTCAATCAAATTTTGGACAGCCGAGATCACTTTAAGATACGTACAATACCCTCCATAACCCTAACCCATTGTTCTCTTATTCCTCACTCCTCACTTCCACCGCCCCCACCGATGTTCCCTTCCCCTCCCAATTGCCCCCATATCTTCGCTGCCACTGCCCCCAGCGTGTCATCCTCTGGCCTTGCTGGTGCCGAAAGGTGCCAATGGTACCGACGAGGGCCGCTAGACCAGCTTCTCCCCTCTCTCCCTCCTCCCCCAGAAGGGCGGCAACGAGGTGCCTTTGCCACACCATCTTTCCTATCTCCGGTGACTCACACCGCCATAGACGCCACTGCCGCACCCGCCTGCTAACCACTCCGATTTCCACGCCCCTGCTGAGTCTGACCGCCATCCCTAGCCACTCTGATTTATAAGCCCTGCCGGTCCGACCGCCATCCACGGCCATCCCTCTGAACCCAAGAAAATCCCGCTCTTCCCTTCCTCCCAACCCATCACGAAACCCTAAATTCTAACATAGCGTCGCAGTCACTAGAGAAAACGACACTGCCATCGCCGGAGCACGTGTCTTGGCATGGATCCTGTGATAAGCAAATTTTGACTGAAAAATTTTAGAATTTCAAGGGACTGAAATCTAGCAATTCTCTGTTAATGTACTTCCTGCTTGGAGGTCACCTCACCTTGACTTCATATCTAGAAGGAAGTGTGGCTATATTATTAAGATATACAGATATGATAAACACTATTACACAGTTTCCTCGTCTAATCCTGTATGCTGAAATAGTCCAGCTACCCTTTTTTTTTCTGGCTGTCTAGTGAATGCTCACTATTTATCAAAAAGTAACATGGCCATTTTTATAGTAATTAAATAGTTGAAATTGTGAGAGCGACTTCTATGTAAAATGCCACAGTTGTGGATTGAGACCAAACTGTTTTTCTTTTTTATGGCCGAGTGTGGCAAGTTCTCCGGCCTGTCTTTCAAAATCTTTCACGGGGGCATGTACGTTTTGGCTTTGTTTGAACGTGGATGTAACTTTCAAGTTCCTGTTGTTCTCTAGTCGGGAGAATGCAAGCAAACAGGGCAAAAACTGTCTCGTCCATTTCCAAGATCATAATTACTAGGAGTATGACCGAACCATATAAAATTACTATATCCATCCTAAAATACAAGTATTTCTAAAATTTTAGATAGATAGAAAAATTAAATAGAAGATGTTTATGATTGGTTAAGATGAGTAAATAGGTGAAGAAATCAAATAAAAAATAATTATGATTGGTTGAAATAAGAAAGTTAATAATTATAAATTTTAAATGTTAAAAGCTAATATATTTTAGGACGAATGAAATATTTAGTTTGAGATTGCTAGTCATTATGTGTGTTGTGACATGTGAGAAGACTCCTAGCTCTCTCATGAAAAAAGAAAAGGTTAGTTTTTAAAAAAGGTATTAATTTGATTTACTATATGATTTTTCTTGTATATGGCGTGTTATAGTGGAAGAAGGAGTGACAATATAGGAGTTAAACTAATATCGTAATCATCAAAAGGTGCCGTTGTGCAATCAGGAAGGTTTATCATTAGTTTTCTCCCGGTACGGCAGTACTGGAACTGAAAGAAATACTGGTTTGCCTGTTGGGAGCCTCAAGTTGCTGCAGGTCTTCATCCTTGCTCTAGAAATGACAGATTCCTACTTTTATATGCTAGCAGAAAGCTCTGCTAACTTTTGCAAGATAGGCATCTGCGATTTCGCATGCTTTTCTCTGTTTGTGATGAGCTCTTAAAGCAGCTACTACATCTGCACATGATTTGATCCTTTGCATATACAAAATGTGCTTGTATTCGACTGTTCGAGGCATTTGGGAAACATATATCGATTCTGCAGAGGGCCACAACGTCCCTGGATGCACCTAATCACCACTCGAGAGAGTAAAAAAAAGGCTCCACGCCCAGAAGCACCAACTTTACGGTGATTCTGATTCAGCTGTTAGTCATGATAAAAAAGAGACAGCCACACCTCAGATTTACGGGGGTCACTATCGAAGAAAAGAAACACAGCGCATCAGGATAGTTCCCACTGTATTCAGGGGAAATGCTCTCCTGTTACGTCGCAACTGTACGCAAGACAGTTGCTCTAAAAGGCCACACCTATGGACACAGGTTATGGGCGAGGATGGATTTTGTTGGGTTTAAGTATCAATTGGTATAATTGATAATGAAGAAATATAATTTATGAGTGTGGTTTTGGTCTTTTAGATTGTGCGGACCATAGACCTTAAGTTATGGCTTTGGTTCAACCTAGAGTCTGAAATGATACAGAATCACATGGTTATGTGGGGCGTTTAATATGTGATTGGGAGAGAAATAGTTAGGCTGTAATAGGATTAATCCGATGCCCTTGAAGGCGATGTTTTCATTGTTTCCTTAAATCCAAAATTAATAGTTATGATTTTTCTAAAAAAAATATATTGTGTAGAGTACAATTACATCTATCAGTCGACCAAAATTTAAGTTTAAACTTGATCTACACAATAAGGAAAAAAAATACATATTCAAATTAAATACATTGCATTTGTTTTTTTTCTCCGTGAGTCAAGCTAGACCTTAAATAAATTTTTAAGGTGGTAGTTTTGTATATACTATACAGACATTGTAAATATTTTGGGAAATTCTTAATAATTATATGTATGGTATTTGGAATTAAACAAAGAGACATCCCTCCAGGAATCAAAGCAGGAAGGCGAAGACACAGGAAGGTGAATAGCGGTCTGGCCTCCCCAGCATGGTTTGAAATTTTGCATTAATTTTGTTGTAGCTTTAGTAAAATTTGAAAAAAAAAAGGGTAACACTATTGGCCCCATCCACAACGAATAATATTTATGTTTCTGACTCCACCACCATAATTCAAAAGAGTTTGCCATCTATTAGAATCAGTCCCACTGGCTCCAGCACTAAGTATTTCGACATGAAACATCAAAATCTCTAATCTCTAGACAAAGTTTATGTTTGATGGGTTTGGGTTCGAAATTTCTATGCAAAGTTCAAGGCCATGTTTGGCTAGTACTTTGTTGACTGTCGCGAAAACTACTAGTAACATGCCATTGCAACGGAGAATAAATTTAGAATGGATCAAGAGTAAGGGACTAAACTGAGCATCTCCAAGCAGATAGACCTTATTTTAGAGGCCCCCAAAGGTTAAATAGGGACTGCCCCTATTTCCTTTGACCTCAAAAATGCTGGGCCGAACGTCTAGCAACAATCCCCATTTGCTTAGCCCCTATTTCCCTTTTCTATTGTATTTTCATCATAAACTATATTTTATATTATTGTATTTATTTATTTGTACTTATATATATATAAAGCTAGCAGAAGAAAGAAGACTAGGTGGGTGGAACGTCGGCGCGAGCCGCAGGCGGCGTGCCCGCCCGGTCGAGTGGGCTAGAGCGCGGGGGGGGCAGCGGTAGGGGGCGGAGCGCGGCGGGCAAGCGTGGCGGGAGGCGAGGGCCGGCGGGCGAGCGCGGCAGGGGGCGGTGGCCAAGCACGCGGGGGGGGGGGGGGGGGGCGGGCCATGGCGGGCGAGAGCCGCGCGGAGGCGCGACGGCCGGCGGCGAGCCGGGCGGGGGCGGGGCCGGCTGACGCCATGCCTGGCTGAGGAGACGGCGGCGCAAGCAGGGCGCGGGGGGGGGGGTGGCTCGGCGGTGCGCCAAAGTGCGAGATGCGATATTTTTTTCTCTTCGATCTTCCTCTTCCCAAACGGCGCTCTCTTCCGGTGGGTGGAGAATTGTCGTAGGTGCCCAAAGATATGTACGTCGATGGGGACTGTGCTATAGAGCCCCCAGGAGTCTGGGGCTTGGAGGAAAGATTTGGGGGCCTCCTCATTTTGGGGCCGTAGTAAGGTCCCTGGTGGACCTTAGTTTTTTTGTCCCCACCATCCAAAAACTGTTTGGAGCTGTGTTTAGTGGTCCCTGCTGAGATGCTCTAACCGTTTTTCTTTAACCAACCGTTTGTTCTTTTTTCTGTTACTCTTTAAATTTTCTTCCTCGTTTTCTCAGGGAGACAGTGGGTGCATGTCATATGTGACATGAGGAACAAGCCATGCGGCCACTCTCTCTTAGTGCAGTGATAAGATAAGAATTAAAAAATTACGCTTAAGAATTTACGGACCAAGAATCAATCTAGAAGGCTACTCCTATCTAATTTTAGATTTTTTATTTTAAGACCGAGGGAGTAATATAGTATGAAACTACGAATTTTTTTTATTTTTATATTTATTTAATAAAAAATTTACAAAACTACATTTTTATTTCAAAAATTTACAAAAATATACTCCCGCCGCGCCCTTTGGAGGGCGATATCTCTGAAATCGCCCTCCCAGAGGGCGTATGATGACGTGAACGCCGTTGGCCGGCGGTCCACGGCCGTCAGCCATTGTTGCAGGCGGCCCCCCGGCCACCAATAAACCGCCCTCTGAGAGGGGGGCCGTCTGTAAAAATCCGGCTGGGGGGCCGGCCCTTTTACAGGCGGCCCCCTTGCCGCCCTCTCAGGAGGCGTTTATTGCGTGCCAGGGGGCCGCCTGCAAATTGGCCACCCCGAGCCGGCTATTTGCAGGCGGGCCCGCCTTGCCGCCCTCTGACGAGGGCGGTTTATTGGTGGCCGGGGGCCGCCTGCAAAATGCCACCCGAGCCGGCTATTTTGCAGGCCGCACCCTTGCCGCCCTCTAGAGGCGGTTTTGGGGCGCCTGCAAAATCTGTCCGGACGGTTCCGCACCCTAACGGACGGTCCGAACAGGCTACTTTGCCGGCGGCCCAGAGTACTGTCCCGAACCGTCTGCACCCTATACGGACGGTTCCCGGACAGGCTACTTTGCCGGCGGCCCAGAGTACTGTCCGACCGTCCGCACCCTATACGTACGTCGGGACCGGCTAGTTTGCAGGCGGCCCAGAGTACTGTCCGGACCGTCCGCACTCTATACGGACGTTCCGGAGCTGTACAAATTTGTTGTTTCACAGTATATAGTCGGACCCATCGACACCCTATTCGCGACGGTCCGCACTGTACAAAATGGTGTTTTGCATTATATAGTCTGGACCATCCCTCTTCACTGTCCGAACCGGCTCGGACAGGCATATCTGTGGCGGCAAGGAAGAGAAAAGTACCCACGCTGCCACACAGTAGTTACATTCTATTGGTTATCTGTTTAAAATTCCCTAAGGCATATAATAACATAACTAGAAACGTTTGATGTGTTGTTGTACTCTTTGTATGGATTAATTTCATTATGTTCGTATGCAATTAACATTATGTGTTCTTTGGTTGTCACCGCTCAGAATGTACTTTCGCCGTAAAAAATTGAAACTGAAAAATTCATGTTTTTCTGATCAGTTTCGTCACAAACATAGATCGTAAACGATCGCACGAGCGTTTTAAATAAAGTAAAGGGTTTCTTCAGAGTATACATAGAATTAAAAAACATGATATACAACAGGACAAACTATTTTCATGATGCAACGTACTACGGGCCCGGACCGTAACCTGCTAGCCCTCTTTGTCTTCTTACCCTGCGCTCGCACCTGCCGCCTGGGATACGTCAGCCGGTCTGGTGCGTAACCGCCGGCCAGCGTGGAGTTGTCTGCACGGCAAATGTGGCAGCTGGTGGTCCTGTGTGTGTGGTGCGTTGAGCTCCTTCGAGCTGCGAGGCTGGTAGTATCTGTTACAACCTTCTGTTTTGCCCTCCCAAGCCTTAGCATAGCTAATTGTGTATTTAAATTTCTCCTTCAATATGTCTACAATTGACCTTGGTTCGTACCCATATTGTTAAATAATATGGGAGTACATCGATCTGTCGCAACAAATGGCAGATGTCATGTTTCCCGTGTGATATTTTTTCAACATCGGTAAATAGCATGAATGCTCAGTTACGATTGAAACTTGCCAATAATCTTTCCATTTTACCCTTGAATGCGTGCACCCGCCATGGACAACCCATCCTCATGCACTTACTTCATAGACTGATTTGCTTGACTGTCACGACTGAGAAACTCCCTTATAGAAGTGACACGGCCATTGTTTTACTGCCTCCTTTAAATCCTCTACATATACATACTTAGCCCCTTGGAAACCTCATTTTCCTTGTACTCCCATGACCACATGATGTCCCTCGAGATTCTAAAGCCTAGAAGAGTCCTTTTGCTCCATTCTGCAGGCATTCATGGTGTCCTCGTCAGACGAAATCATCCTGCTCTGCTTGCTCGTTTTTAGAATCTTCCCTATCCAGTTCTTCGACGATTCTGTTTGATTTGTTCTCCCTCATCTGCCCACCTGTTGGCGTCTATCTTCTTCATTCCCTCCTTCATTCCCCTTCTTCATTTTCTTCATTGTTTCGCTATACTCCTGTTAACGCCAAATTTGGTAAGGACCTGTATCAGATTCGGTCAAAGAGGACGGTGCAGTCGGATAATGGAAATTGATCAAGAAGCAGACCGAGTCTGAGAAGAGCCGTGAATGACGCGCGTGGCAGTTAATTACGTATAAGTTATTAGGAAAAGGTTTATCTCTTTTAGGAAACCTGATCTCGTGTCCGGTCAGGCCTCGTTAGCGTTTTCTGTATAGATAGGAAATCATATATCGTGTCCTATAAGGATCGTGTAACTCGGGGTATATATACGTATGCCTCAGGACCTTGGTAAATCATCACAACGATCAATATAAAAATTCGGCGCATCGCCACCCTTCGACGGGATCCTGCTCTCGAGCCGGGGCTGCATCGGTTAGGTCCGAAACTCCTGCGAGAGGGTAAGTCTCGTCACACCGACTACCAATCGCTAGGACTTCCCCCCCTCGGTTTAGGTCCGATTATTCTAGTTGGTTTATGTAGTCGGCTTACCACGATATATTTATTTTATCTATGGCTGCATCAGTTCAGTTTGATCTCATAGATTGATTAGGTATATCACATCACTGTGCACAGACTGTATCACTTACTGGGAGCGATTTATCATCAGTTCGTGCTTGCATCGGTTAGGTCCGACCTACTGAACTGCTAGTGTATAAGTCGATCCTGCTGGCTGATGCGTTGTGTGCAGGCGTTTTATCGGAAGTGCATAGCCGGTAAGTTATTGTTCATCACGATCGCATTATATCTATCGGCTCATTGAGCATTGTTATCGATTGTCGGTTTGTGCTGCAACGGTTAGGTCCGATCTACTAGACTGACGATAATAGCTTTACTCTTAATAAGCCGATGGTGTTGTACGATGGTGTTTATCGGGAGTGCTTGCCGATAAGTTACCCGTTAAAGCCGACTACATTTATTCATTTTTTATCCTGTGTTCGCTTCGGTTAAGCAGTCGGCTAGCTTATCAATTATTTGTGATTTGCGTTATTGCATATTTTATTATATGTTCTTGCCTTATTATTGTCACAATCGGCTAAGGGCTAGCCGATGGGTTTATTCTGCCGATCCAGCACAAGTACAAGCAGTTCCGGGCACGACCCAGGTAAGGGCCCGGGCAATGAGCCCGGGTAAGGACCAGTATATGGGCCCGGATAGCGGACGAAGATCTTGGGACAAGGGCCCGGGTGCTGGCATACCTTCATAAACGCTAGATCATGATCAGCTAGGATCCATTTGATTTATTTATGTATTATACTTGTTTACTTTATCTAGGCTTATAGCCGGTTTTCAAATATCCTTCGATGATCGGCTAGCATGACATTTGTTTATTATTACATTATTATTGCCGTCATCGGACCTAAGCGATGTGTAAGTGCCTACAGTATGCATCGGCCATCGCTGATGAAACGGTCTAGATCGGCTTCCCAGCCGATTGGCTCATTGATCTACATTTTCCTCTTGTCAATTACAGGGTCAAATTGACTGGCACGCCTACAGGAACCTCAAACTTTTAGGACCTGCACTGGAGTGAAGCAAATCTCCAGGCCTTCGCGTGTCACCCAGACGCCGAACCGGGACCCCGGGCGATTTTCGGCGTCAACACGCTTTTGGGCACGCCCGGTGGGACACGAGTTTTAAGCCAGAATTTCCAACAAACGAATGTTTCATTCAAGATTTTCAAACATGGCTGGAAAAGAAGTCAAGACGGACAACGTAATTCCCGGTCACCATGGAAGATCTAACTGAAGAACCAAAAACAGCAAGGTTGACAGACCATGACAATTTCCGGACTGTGAAATTTAGAGTCGTTCAGTATGACAAGACAAGGGCGATTTCAGAAGTCTCAGTTTCCAAAACCAGTACTGGTAGGAGAATCGAGCCGCACACAACCTGAGAGTCCACCAATCAAGCCTTTACAGGAGATGGTCAACGAGGCGTGCACCACGCACTCATCAATCAGTCAGGGGTTTTAGTAAATACATTGCATAACCTTATCAAAAGACTGTTGATGGATCGATTGTCCAAGAACCAGATCGGGGTCCTGTTTTTCTCCCACCGAAGATAGAGCCAGGCCAAGTTAATTACACATTAGCAAGGATATACCAGAACACTTTGTCGCGCAAAACAACCAGGCCGGGGGGGCAACAGGATATCCCTCCTGGATATCACGCCTTATTTATTATGGGGATACCAGCAGAACTATCCGGGAGAAGCCGATCCAGGTACTTACCAGAGGGAGTTATCACAGACAGAATCGGCAACCACCCCCGCCGATGCAGTATCAGCAGTATCAACAGGAAATGCCAAAGAGAGGAAGATTTGTCGGCACGGTTGAGGAAATAGTAAGGGAGCAGTTCGGGAGAATCAAGCCCAAGGAACAAGCGTTCAGTATCGGCACCATATCCTGATGTGGTTTGACAGGGTTCCCTTGCCACACGATACAGGGTCCCGGATTTTTCTAAGTTTTCAGGGCAGGACAACACATCTACAGTAGAACATGTCAGCCGATTTCTGGCGCATGTGCGGAGAAGCCATCGGCTGAAGAGGCCCTAAGGGTTAGGTTTTTTCCCTATCACTTATCTGGATCGGCTTTCACATGGTTCTCGTCGTTACCGCCGAATTCTGTTCGGGGGTGGGCCGATCTGGAGAAACAGATTTACAAATATTTCTTCGCTGGATTCACGAGCTGAGACTGTCAGATTTGACATCGGTTAAGCAGCGACCAGATGAAACAGTACCGGAATACAGTTCAGCGATTTTGGGATATCAGAAAGCCGGTGTTATAGTTAAACCTGAGTGATGGGCATTCTGGCCGATTTACTTTTCAGGGACTCTTGGCGCCAATCAGAGAAAGGTTTTCGTCTCAATGAGTCGAGTCTTTGTGCACCTAGTACAGAAGGTATCGGCTCATGAAAGCCGATTTCAAGAGGCAAAAAGGACAGGAGTACCAGAGGAGAGTTGCTCAGGTTCAAGTATATCAACGGATTCAGATGATGAGGAATCCGACCTGAGGTTGAATTGGCGGAGTGGCCAGGAACAAGAGCACTCCAGATCGGCAAAGAGTAACGAATGATTCGATTAGCATACAGCGAAATATCTTTGATTTGTTGTTGCAGAAAAGCAAATACAATTGCCGCCAAACCACGGATTCCATCAGCGAAGAACAAAATAAGAAGATGTATTGCAAATGCAAACGCGATATTCGCACCATACTAACGAGTGTAAGTTTTCGCAACAAATTCACTGCCGTGAGCAAGGACGAATCAATTTGAAGATTAAAAAGCCAAAAAGATAGAGGGCACCCGTCCCTCGGTAAAATGTCTATGCGGGGGTCATCGTCCAGAGACTCAAATCGATGAAGGAAAACTCAAGTTAAACGAGGATTACGTTCATCAGTATGTAGAGAATACTCAATTACGATGAACAGAGGATGGACCCGGAACAATATAAACCCCATGGACTGCCGTTTTTTTCGTTCTGCTGGATCAGGAGAGCATTGCCATCAGCTGAAAATTCCCGAGTCCGTGTACAGGAAATCGCGAGATCCCACAGGAGTGTCGCGTGGGACGGGGTCGCCTGGAAAAGAACATCAGTTCATAGCCGATTCGGGCCATCAATGAAAGTTCTTTGAGGAAGATGAAAGAAAGCGCATGAAACAAGTTCCAGAATCGTCAGTTTCTAGCGACATATTCAGAATAATCAGAGAGAAGCACAACGCTATACACGGGAACAGCAAAAACAAAATGCCGAGTCAAAGGAGGTTGATCACCCAAAAGACTAGGCAAGTTTGGCAATGAGAAGAAGACAATGAGACGTATCGAGCACCGGTAAATATGGTATTCTTTTGCCTCGGAGTTAAAAGCCTTATCATCAGCATGAAGAAGATATGAGAGGTTCGCTCAACTAAGTTGCATTTCATCAATCAATTTATAAACCTGAGAACAAGAGCATAGCACTTAAAAGCCTATACATCAAGGGATACGAAATGGAGCATGAAAAAATGTGGTTGATGGAGCGGCTGAACCTCATGCCTCATGCTACGTTCCGAAATGCTGGGAAGTACTACGAAACCTGATCAAGACAAAATATGTGCTAAAACTCGGTGATCATCTGAAGCGAAGCTATTGAACGATGGAGCGACAGTAGGGAGTAAGACATACCCACCACGTTTTTGTACATTTGACGAAAGTCATATCAGTTTATCTCCTCTC